>PVKE010009184.1:0-45508 GCA_004027555.1 Craseonycteris thonglongyai | reverse complement strand
AATTTATGTGATGCTTTCCCACTAGTCTCTTGGCTCATATGAGAAACAGTGACATCCTTTTCATCTTTGTACCTTTAGCATCCATATAGGTCCCAGAACATAATAATTAACAGTTAAGCTATAAGGAAGATGGGGAAAATTAAAGGAACTGGAATACAAGAGAGAAGGTTAAAAAAGCTTCAGTTTGGTACCATTGATCTTTGTTGCCTAAATCAAACCATGGCTTTGCTCAATTTTGACATGAATCTATTTATAGCAATCAGCCTTCTCTTTTTCACTTGTATTCTAGGCACCATCTTCATGTGGTATCAGTTTCTTAATTAGGTTAGCAAGATTCTGCATGCTTATCAGTTAACTCATGAGGAAATCAAATGCTTAAATGGTAAGTAGTGAAAATTCAATGTATATTAAGAAAGATGAAGGGTTCTGTAGCCATGGTAACGGTACAGTCTGAATAAGGACAATTCATCCATTCAGCAATTAGCTACTTCAATTACTAGTTAACCAGTGAAAAGCATCTCAATGTACACAGTCATTTTAATTCTTTTATTCCTGTGAGATTCTTAATTTTTATACCTCTCCTGACATGTCAGTGGTTATAATAATGCATTGTCACATTCTGTATTCCATTTTACTATATTAAATAAGGTTGAGAATTTGACAAGTTTTGTAAAACCATGGTCAGATTGTTATGACTCTGATCAAGTAGCACAGAGAGCAGCATTCTTTAAAATATCCCTTGGCATTTAGTGCGTGCATGGGAAAACACTGACTATTGGTAGTGTTTTTTTCATTTTATTTTCATTGTCAGATGTGTAGGGTTATCATTTCATCCTGACTGGCTTCAGGCTGAATCTCATTTCAGAATCTATCAGCTTTGAGCATAAAAATTACTAATATAACTTGTTGATAAAATGACACAGTAACTTAACTAAACAACATCTTTAAAATTATAGGCCTTTGATAGGATCATTCCATTGAAATTGGGCAATGAAAGATGTCTTTTACGGGTACAATGTTTCACCATAAGAAACATCAGGTGGTTCATTCCATGAGGGCAGAGGCTGTACCTCCCTCACGCTCATATGAATCATCATGCCGGGGACAGAGGAGACACTCAGCCAACACTATCTGAATGAATGAGAATGTTATGGCCAATTGATGCTGTAGGAGCCAAAGGTCAGTTTAAGGGTGAGACTTCAAGCTCCTCGTCTACCTCCACATATGTGGACAGCCAATGCTGAAGTTCTCAGACATTTTTCAGACGTGCAAATAATGCTACATTCCTGAATACCTTCACCCACAAATGAAGCCAGGAGAAAACAGGAAGAGGGATGGTGAGAGAAAAGAAAGAAATCACAGGAGGAAGCAAATCAAAATGGGGAAGGAGCAACAAAACAAATGTGAGACTTAGACACAGAAAGACAACCAAGAACCAGAAAAGAACTAAGTACTGCCGGAGAAGGGGAGGAAAAAATGAAGACAGAAAGCAAAAAACGATCTGGCTGTGTTAGTCTTACTAGGCTTACGCAAAAGGCTTATTAGTGAGTTTGCAACGGTATCATGTATTCAAAGTCAGGTCAAAAATAACATATCACAAGGTATCTATATATCTTAAGTCAAAGCGAGGTGCTACTGGATGGTAGTACCAGTCACTCCATGAAAGACTGATCTTCAAGTCTGGGCTGCATGGGTTAAAATGAACTGAGCTCCACTGTGGCAGGAAAGGGCCTGCTGACCAGTTAGGATACTGACTCTCAGGACCTCACATGGCTGACCTTGCTGCTTGCCCCTGGCGGCCTGTGTAGAAGCCCTGAGCAGTACAGACTTGGAGCAAGATACCTCTTTAAGGAGCTGGGGCAGGAATCCTCCTGGAGCCTCCCTCCAATCACACTTAGCTTATTCAGCCTGTTCCTTTTTCTATGGTATAAGTCTTGACCTCTTTTCTTCTCTTTCATTCTTTACTTCTAGGCTCTCTTAAAAGAATCTAAAAGATCCTAATGTCTCTAGCTAGAGAGTTTTAGAAAGGTTTGAGAAATTTGCTTTTAATTTTAAATCTGAACACCTGGTACGGTGCTTGGCATAGAATAATTATAAAATGGCAATCTGCAACCTTTATTGAATACTATTCAATAGCAGACTGGCATTTCATCCTCGGAAAATGAATGAACAAATGCATTAACAGGCTTCTGGACTCTGATACTGAAATTATACCTTGCTGGTAGTTTAGTTCCACTAGCTATTAAACAATGAGAATCTTGAGAAGCCCTGGAAAAGATGGACTCTATGTGGTCAAAACAGGGTCCAATTAGATAGGAACTGTGCCTCTTTTCATCAGTGGCATCCATATGCCCTGTAGAGCTTGCTCTTAGCCAATACTCCTTGAAGGCTGACAACATAAAATAAGTTGTGTAGTTGTTTAATTTACTGAATTATCTGCACATATGTGTCAAAATATTTCCTATATGTTCTCACAGTAGTCTGTTGGGCAAAAGGAATGCTAAGGGTATACATGAAACAAGACTGGGCAAGGGTTGATAACTGCTGAACCTGGATGATGGATAGATAGGGATTTATGATGCTATTCTCTTTCCTTTCATGTACATTTTATACAATTTTTTATAATCAATACTTCACAAAAATATCCCAAGGCAAAGTCACTAATGATTACCCAGTACTGGCTTTGAGTGTCAATGATGTAGCGCTTCACCTGACATTTACTGAGGAGTAATATGTGAGGAAACTGCTTTATGCACAAGTGCAAGGATGACCCAGGGCTTACAGTCTAGAGGAGATACAACATGGGCACCTACTAGAGTAATCACGTGGCAGAAGCTGAAAAGTGTTGCTAGTGAATATCAGGTTAAAGAGTTAATTCCTAAACCAAACATATTAATAATTTTTCATCTGATTCCATATTCCCTCTGTCCTTTACTCAATAGCCACAACCCAACATTAGCACATGGTGCCAAAACAAGTCTTTAGGATACACTGATCACAATTCTCATTGCCAAGAAAGTTGTGGATTTTAGATACTTTGCTGTAAGAGACATTAAAGGAACATACATAGTCAGATAAAAAGAGAGAAATAACATGTCACAGGCTGACAGGAGGCCTGTGGTGAGATGAAACATTCTCTCGGAGCTCCCGATAGCTAAGCTGCTGGAAATCACTTTTCCAACCAACTACTGTGATAAGCCACTGAGATGGTAAAGGCTTGCAACTCCCACTGCGTACGCCAGGCTCCTAATGAGGCAGTGAGCATGCTAGCTTTATTAGATATGCAAATTGATAAAAATTAAAGGGGTGGGGGACTTTAATTAAGTAGGGATGTGTCCAGTAAATTTATCATGAATACAGTAACAATGGAAGCTCTAGCAAAATTAACCATTTCTTCTGGGAAAAACATCAAGACCAGCAACTACAAAATTACATGGGCAGCCATGTTTCTGCTAAATTTCCCACCAGTACCATAGGAAATCTACCAAACTTATCAATTTCTCTTGGGAAAACGAGGGCAATCATGTTTTTAGCATCCCAGTTTCATCTCTCTTTTTTCTTCTTCCTGTGGTTAACATTTCCTCCCATTATTTACCCTATCAAACTTATTCAAAACATGCAAAAACGTAATGACACAATGATATGTCATTTGTGCTTTGACTAAAGGCTATTATACCTTTGTGTACTTGCATAGAGTTTGCATTTTAACAGCAGTAGCTGTATTTATTGGCTCTTCTAAGTGTTTTGCCTTTATCATCACATTCTTCCTATCTCCTAACAATGCTATAAAACAGATATACTTATATTTTTATTTAACAGAAAAGGAAACTGAGGTACATAGAGGTGAAGTACCATAGATCACGGAGCTCAGTATGCAGTACAGAGTGATTGTTTCCATACTGAATGACACCTCTTATAACCACTGGGCCTTACTGCATCCATTAGAAGCTTTTACTTTATTTGCAAACACAGGGCTTGGATATCTGCTCAGTCCACCTGAGCCATGTGACAGCTGACAGGGTAGACACTTGGGGGTTGGGGTGGGAAGAAGGCCTTTTAACTCCTGAAAATCAAGCTCTATCCAAAATGCCCCCCCAAAGCAAAACTACTTTAGATGTCATGAGGACAGAGTGGTGTCACTAGTTCACAGTTTAACAGGGAAAAGAGAAAAGTAAAGATAATTCAAATACAGTGACCGCAGGGTTGACAGGCATCCAGGTGGAGATGCCCCCAGAGGTCAGAACACAGTGTGAGAAACTGTCTGGAAATGTTGAGATGACTTTACAGAGAGGATGATCTTTAGGTAGAGTTTTGAAGGATGAGTTGGAAACAGTCAGGTAAACAGGGTGAGGACGACATTCAAGACATGTACACACGTGAAAAACAGAGTGAACATGACTAGAAAGCATGCAGGAGTCAGAGAGTGAATGCCAGGAGCATGGGCTTTGTCTTATTAGGCATGGAGAGATACCAAGGGCTTTCAGAACTAACTTATAATCAGTCTGATCACAATGATCTAGCTGCTGCCTGCGATTTTGTTCTTTTTGTGTACCTGGGCTCACAGGCACACATTTTCTGCTCTTTACATTGCTGACATTAATCACAAGGAAGCATCATCACATACGAATTTTGGCTCACTCTCAAGCATATATACAATATAAAAATTGCTTAATAGTCCATTTCCTCAGTATCTGATGATGCCTTCAGAATCTGTGAATACTACACCTGGCAGCTCACCACCTAATTCATGGATAAGGGGTGGTGCCAATGTTAATCTGCATATTTAATATCAATAACATTTAAGTTCTTTTGATCTTGGGGGAGGTTAAAATAAATGGATTAATAAATTACAGAATGCATTTTTCTTCACAACTAACTCCTCACTCCTTCACAACTAACAGGTTGATTTGCCTAAGGATAGAGACTTTATTTGTTCCTTTCTACATTTTTAGTCCAAGAATCGTACCGGGTGGCCAACTTGACATTCCATAATATTTTGTGTTGACTGAATGAGGTAAATTTTAAACTGTGTTTTATTGTTGAGGTTGAAGGAAAGTCTGTCTCAAGAATTTGTTGAATTTCTCAGCTACAGTGAGTAATTTATCATGATGCCAGTTCTTGTTCATATCACTTGGCTAAAAGATAAGAACACTGAGACTCTTTTATTACAGTTAATAATATTAACAATACATTTGAATACCCATTTAGTTTTTAAAGTTGGTTGATGTAAATCTGTTTTTCAATGAATCATAAAATATTGGGGTGCATCCTTAGAAATATTTTACTGATAGGACTACATGATCAGAAATTTGGGAGATGACTATGTTAGTTAGAAAATCACCATAATTACTTACAGTTCCTCCTTCTTTCTCCCATATTTTCTATCACTTCTATATAGTCCATATTGTAAAGAGAGGATTGTTTTTATATTCAGAGAATTAAGTAGCCATCAAGACAGTAATTGGAAAATATTTTCTGAGCAATTGCTCTGCAGTTGACACTGGATTTGGGAAAAACATAATCTATGGGTAGAAGATAGCAGAGAATCAAGAGGTAGTGGCCTCATTTTCCAGTTATTTTTAAATCTAATTCCAAAATCAAAGCTGTTCATAACAATTGTCTTGATTCATACTCTTTCTAGCACAGGTAGATTTATATCCATTTCACAGGTAAGATGACTAAAGCTTAGCAAGGTTTAGTTATTTACATCAGAGTAACTAGAAGAACATGTATTAGAATAATAAATTATGTGAAATGCAGAAGAAGGAGGAAGAAAAGGAAAACAGAGAGAGAGACAGAAAATGAGAGAATATAAATGAGAATAGATAATTTCCATAAGAAATGTTCTGCTTTGTACCTCATATAATAGGCAGCCACATTTACACATCACATGAATATATTATAAATATCCAAGAGATTCATATATGTAAAGACTTAACATCAGATGATGAAAGGCTAAAAATTAATACTCAGAGTTAAACAGAGCCAGGTAAGAGATCAGTTAATACTGCCATTGGGAGGTGAGAGAATTTGGGTAACAGGACAGAGGGGTGGACGGTGACAGCTACCCTGGGCAGGGTATTTCATTTCCCAATTTAGTGAATGAATGTTGACACTATTAAAATCAACATGCCTAAAAACTCCTTCTTCATGAGCAAAGTGACATTTCTATTTATTGTTTAAAATTTTAAAATGGGTGATGCCCATTGACAACAAATTTACTATTCCCTCTGAGAAAACAAACAAACCAAAAAGTGGTGTGAACTGTGAAAGATAAGAGCTTACATGGAGTTGGATAAAGCCCTACATGTAAACAGATATATTCCAACTCTAAGGCAGGAAAAAGAATTGTCTTGGGCCACACATAAAATACACTAACACTAATGATAGCTGATGAGTTAAAAAAAACAAAACAAAATCTCATCATGTTTTAAGGAAGTTTACGTATTTGTTTTGGGCCACATTTGAAGTCCTCCTGGGTCCCTTGCAGCCTGCAGTAAGGTCCTTCAAACTGTGTGGATTTTGGTGGAAATTTTATGAATACTAAACAAATTAATAATTGACTCTTCTTGGTGTAAAAGCCATACTTTCCTTCAAAGGGCTCTCTGAGCATTATTAATACATACATCAGATAACATTATTAATCTATATGGCAGATAAAAGTGTCATTAATAGAATCAGTTTGGATAAACAGACACACACAAAGCAGAAGGATCTGAAAGAATGTCAATACTGCAGGAGAATAGCTATAAAAGTGTCAGCCATGCTGCATACACTAGGGTAGTGTAGTGACAAAAACATCTATGAAATTTGGAGAATTTTCCTTGCAAGAGACTCAGGCTATTAAGTAACTGAAGTAGAAATTTTCTTTCCTACCGATAAGTGCTGCCTAACCAGTCTTAAATCACCTTTCAAATATTCTGTCAAAAAAAAATTGATAATAAAAGAGGGTATGCATTGACAAGTATTCTTCCTTTTTAAAAAGCTTCTCTCAAATTTGTACAGTAAAATTTTTTTTTGCAGTAAATACTCCAATATTTCTGCAAACATGTTTCTAAGGCCAGTTCTTAGAGAGCATGAGAATAATATTAAAATATATAAACATCAGGGATGCTAGGATAGCTCAGCGGTTGAGCACTTGCCTTGTAATTGCGAGGTCCAGGGTTTGATTCCCAGCCTTGGCCTGTGCAAACCCATATGTTGAACTGTGGTATAACTTGTAACCACCAAGATGGCTTGGCAGCGAAGGTTAGGTTCCCACTCCACATGGTCCCACCTCTGCTTGTGTGGAATGAAACCATGTCACAAATAATGATGTATAACTATGAAGACTGCTTTGGGCCTTCCCCACTTCTCTCTCCTGTATCTCTCACCTTCTCTCTCAAACTATAAAATAAATCTTTAAAAAAAATTATGAACATCAGACACAACACAGAAGCTGATATATGTAACTCATTCACAAAGTGACCAATATACAACAGCCAAGCCCCAACTGGAGGTTGTCCCAACACCTATTATGAACAAAGATGATGTTTGATTTGGGGGAATAAACCCTTAGAAAGCCCCAAAACTGGATGACAGAAGTTTCTATGATCATACACAGCAGAAACAGGATTTTTCAATCAATAAATTCCAATATTCTAGAACTATATAAATAACCCCCCCACCCCCCAAAACAAAAACATTTAGAACAATAAAAGTAAGTAGAAAAATACAGGGGCCAATTCTTTTGACCTTTGATTTCCCTATGGGTTCTTAGACAAAAAGCACAAAAAACAATGAAAAAAAAAAAAAACACACAAAAACTGCACTTTATCAAAATTAAAAACTGTCAATCTTTGAGGTATACTTTTAAGAAATTTAAAGATGATCCATAGACTGAGAGACAATATTTGCAAGTCATATATATAAGAGACTTGTATACAGAATATATATATAAAAAACTCTTACAACTCAATAATAAAAGGAAAAATAACCTGATTAAAAAGTGGACAAAGGAATTGGGTAGATATTTGGATAGATGTTTTCCCAGGGAGGAGATACAAAGAGGCACGAAGCACAGGAGAAGAAGCTCAACATCATTAGTGATCAGGAAAATATAACTCAAAACCACAATGAGATACCACTTAACACTCAGTTGGATAGCAACAAGTAAAAAGTGAGATAACAGCAAGATTGCAGAAAATATAGAGAAACTGAAACCCTCACACACTGCTGGTAAGAATGGAAAATTGTACAACCACTTTGGAAAACACTAGGGCATTCCTTAAAAAATTAAACATAGAGTAAGCATATGATCTAGGAAGTCTACTGCTGGGCATATACCTTAGAGAGTAAAAATATTTATCTACATAAAAGCATGTGCACAGATATTCATGGTAACACTGTTCATAACAGTCAAAATGACTCAAATATCCCATCAGCTGATGAATGAATAAACAAAACGTGCTATATGAATATAATATTCAGCCTTAGAAAGAAATGAAGTACTGATATATGTGATGACATGAATAGACCTTGAAAATATGCTCAGTGAAATAAGTCAGTCACAAAAGACCACATGTTACATAACTCGACTTATATATAACACCAAAATGTAGAGACAGAAAGTAGATTAGTTGTTGCCGAAGGCCGGGGCACAAGCAGACAGCACAGTGACAGTTATAGATACAGGGTTTCTTTTTGCAGTAATGTAAATGTTCCAAACTTGGTTGCAGTAATGGTTGCAAGACTCTGAATATATCCAAAAATACTGACGGTACACTTTAAACAGATGAATTGTATGGCAGATGAATTAGATCTCAGTAAAGCTCTGACCCCCAAAGAAGTAAGTTACAGGGTACCAGGGCCTGAGGGTGAGAGTGAAAATTTTCATGGTATCACAGAAAAGGAGGCAATATAGTACATAATGGAATTTTGATGTTGACACACATGGGTTTGGATTCCAATTATAATACTTATTAACCAAATGATTTGGGGAAAGTTACTTATTCTCTTTAAACCCCAGTTTACCTCTTCTGAAAGAAGGGAGTAACAATTATACAAAACACAGAATCGTAATAAAGAGTGCCATATTTCCTGGTTGTTTTGAAAACGAAGAACTGCCTGCATTGTCCTCTGACAACCAAGAGCCAGTACAGAACACTAATATCTGCCGTTGGAGGAGCAGGTGCTGTCACTGAGCTTCAACCCTCCCCTCTAGGTCCAGGCCTGACAGACCTTTGCCATTTGCCACTCCAGGATTAAGGATTAGGATCTGAGAGTTGGGAGAAATTACCCTGAAAATGAAAAAGTTGGTTTTAAATACAGTTCACTAAGTTTCAATGTTCTCACCTCTGGAAAGGAGCAGAGCAGTAGTGACCTCGCTGATGTATGCAGAGAACTGAGCATAACACAGCATAACAGAGCGTGGGAGAATAATAGTGTTCGTTTAGCAAGATTTCTTTAAATCACTGGCAGAAGCCAGAAAATTGTGCTGAAAACATGAAGGTTCTGGCTCACTGTTAAATATGCACTAAAGACCACTTGCTGATTATGTGTTTTAATACCCCCTCCCCCCTTTAATGTCCTGGAATCCTCTTTGACCTCCAATAAATGGGGCTTTGGAGGTATGTGAAGGTGAAGAAATAGACCCTTGAAAGGTTTTCAAAAAGTTAGCTTTGTCCTCAAAGAGAGCAGCTCTCTAGCCAGATGCAAAGTCGCTATTGAAAAAGGCTCCTAAAACAGTCTTTGTTGTGTAATCAAAAAATATAAAACCACCACACAAACAATTTTGCCCCTGTATTATTAATTACCTTTTGGGACAGAAATAAAACAAAACAAATTACCCCTGCTGAGTAGTGTGATAACCAGAGACGGCACCAGATGAGCAAAGCCTGTTTCATGCCAGAGACAAATAGGGCTTGCTCAGTGCCAGAGATAAATTGGACAGGCTCGTCTCCTGGTAGAAATAACCCACAAAATATGGAAGCAGGATGAAGCACTCAGCAGTTCAAACACACACACACACACACACACACACACACACGCATGCACCAGAACTGATCACATTCACACTTTGGCTTCTGAGAGACCATTCAAAATGTAATTTAATGCTGGTTAGGCAAGAGCTTATCTTAAAAAAAAAAAAAAAATTTTTTTCCCTCTTACCTAAACAAACATTTTTCTGGAGTTATTAAAATAACTTCCAGTGGTTAGTAGCTATGCTCCCTGGAATGAGCACTTTGCTAAACAGGAGTCTGTGAGAGGACAGAAAACATCCTCATGTCATCCAGAGACAAGTCTCATGCAGACCCAGCAAGCCTGGGCCCGTCTGAGAGAAGGGTGGCCCTTCATGGGACAGTGTGTATCTCAAAGAATTTCTCACAAACCAGACACTGGCAGCAAATGCCTGCTATGATAACATGAGGCAACTACCCTGGTCAAATAAAAAAAGCTACTGCAAAACGAGGTCCATGAAATATACATGGCAAGAGCCTTCGGGCCTATGAAACTTCCACATTTTGTCAAAGGCAATCCTGGCAAATCTTCACCTTAAAATAGGTTAACTCTCAAGAACTCAAGATGAGCTCTTTTATTTTCCTTATTAAATTCAGAGCATTTCTAGGTTCCTATCACACTAGAGGTCAAGGTTCTAAGACATTTTAAGTCATCATATGATTCTATTTTCTTTCATTCCAAACCAGCAGAGCCTTTAGAAAAGCACAAATTTTATCACCCCCTGCACTGCTTAGAAATTTACAAAGGCTCCCTGTAGCCAGATGGGGGTGGAGAGCTGAAGGCTGGCACCACACCATAGCTAGACTCAGGGCAGGCCCAGCATCGACATCAAAGTTTATCAAGAATGGACCAATCCTGGGATGCTGGGATAGCTCAGCTGTTGAGCTCTTGCCTCACGGTCTTGAGGTCTGGGGTTCGATTCCCTTCCCTGCCTGTGCAAACCCATATGCTGAACTGTGGCACAACTGGTAACCACTGGGATGGCTCAGAGGTGAAGGTTATCACCCCGTGTGGCCCCACATCCATCTGTGTGGAATAAAACCATGTCACAATTAATGATGTACAACTATGGAGACTGCTCTGGGACCTTCTCCCTTCTCTCTCTCTCTCTCTCTCTCTCTCTCTCTCTCTTCTCTCAGACAATAAAATAAATCTTAAAAAAAATGGACTAGTCCCATCTTGGCAAGGTCAAGGCTGTGCAGATGGGAGGGGGGGGGCGGCTGGGGTTAAACAATAGAGATGTCAGAGCTGATTTCTGGCTTGAGCTTTGGCATAATCCAGGAGGCCAAAAACAGGCAATGAAAGCATAATGGTTTTTTCTTTTAAGTGGAGGTACACAGGGGCTAGAAGAACTTTAGGTGGTTAAGGTCCATCCTCTGGAGAAACCCTTGGGAAGTAATTCGACAGTTAAATGCCATGAACTTCCTTTGAGCCTGTGCAATATTGCAGGTCATTGACCTAGGCACAGTAGGAAGCACAGGTGGAGGACAGTTCTTGGAGGAAGAGGCACCCCATGATCCCTTCCACTGACTCCCAAAAATCATGGTAGTGAGGTACACTGATGGTAGAAACAATCACAAGGAACGCAAGAAAACCCACAAAGACAATATCAACAGCCTTGATAAAATACAAGCCAAATTCTTCCACAGAAATTGGAGATGGAGGAGTAGAGGGTGTGGGATAGTGGAAAAGTTAAAAGAGAAGTTGGGAGGACTGTTAGAGAGAGTAAGGTAAAGACAACAAATATGAAAAATGGATTTGCCAATCAGCAGTTAGAGACTAATTACAAATTTGAAAATGAGAAACACATTCATTGTCATAAATTCAACAAATATTAATTACATCTTTACTTTAAGCCAGGTTTGAATCAGGGGTACAGAAACAGAAACAGTGTATGGAGCTCAGAGTTTAGTTGTGAGACAGCTAAATAAATAGGATACAGCAATTCAGTGTGTGGTGAATATGGATGTTGTGTTAAGTACAGGGCATTTATAAATAATAATCTGTCATGGAAATGTCTGAGATGTTTTCCCTGACTTTAGTGGGGCTTGGAAGCCTAAAAATAGTGGATAAAACTGAAGATTCCAGGGACCCACGGTTATGAATTGATAAAGTGAATGTGGAGACAGTGCTCATGAAACAATGATGGTGTTCCTTCTAATGTTTCAGTACCTGGGAGAGTGCCAGGATCAGCATGAGTCCTCTGTATTTTCTTTTCTTTTCTTTCTTTCTTTCTTTTTCTTAATTAGAAAAGGAACACATGCATTAAGTAATAAATTACCTGGCTCTTCCTTGAGTAGGATGCCCATGAACTGAGAAAGAAGGCCAAAGAATTGTGAGAATTAAGTTTCAGAAATAGGACTTGATAATAATATGCTACCTTTATGATGTAAATAAGTTGAAGAGTAGAGATGGTTTCATTTGAAAGGATGAGATTTTGGTAATCATCCATGAAGGTGTTGTAGGTCCTGAGGTTGACAGTGAAGTCAAGGACAGAGAAGATGAAAGCAAACTAAGCACAAAGCTCACAATTTGTGTGAAACACTCTGGGAGGCTGGTAGAAAATAGCAACAAGAATAAGGTAAACTTAGGGCAAGATGCCTTCTCCTCATGTTATATAGCAGACACCTCCAACCCCCAGGCCATGGACCAGTACCAGTTTATGGCCTATTAGGAACTGAGCTGCATGCAGGAGGTTAAGGCAGGAGAGTGAGTGAAGCTTCATCTGTATTTATAGCTGCTCCCCATTGTTCACATTACTGCCTGAGTTCTACCTCCTGTCAGATCAGCAGTGGCTTTATATTCTCATAGAAACACAAACTCTATTGTGTACTGCACATGAGAAGGATCTAGGTTGCACACTGGTTATGAGAATTTAATGCCTGATAATCTGAGATGGAGCTGAGGCGGTGATGCTAGTGCTGGGGAGTGGCTGCAAATGCAGATAAACATTAGCAGAGATGTTTGCTTGCAGACTCATATCAAAATCCTATCAGTGAATGGCAAGTGACAATTAGGCCGAATCTGGTGGCAGGCTTTATAGTGGCAAGTGAGTTGATATACTTCAATTTTACAGCTGCATCCAGTGGAAGGCTTTAAGTCAGAATTGAACACTTAATTTAGTCTGAACGTGGCCCGCCCATTATTTTATTTACAGCTTCCATCCCTGCCTCTTTATTGCAATATGCACTTGTCTCAGATGGGACTGTCTAGTTGCAGGAAAACAAATTCAGGGTTCCCACTGATTCTGCATTATGGTGAGTTCTATAATTATTTAATTAAATATTACAATGCCATAATAGTAGCAATAAGGTATACAATTAATGTAATGCACTTGAATCATCCCCAAACCATCTCCCCCTCCCTTAGGTTCATGGAAATAGTGCCTTCCATAGAACCAGTCCCTGGTGCTAAAATGGTTAGGAACTGCTATTATACAGAGTAGGAGAATGACCTCTATTTGAGATGGTTTCCAGAAAAGTGAAGTTCTCTAGAGTGAGCGGATCTGTCTATGGGTAAACAAAAGCAACAATAATCACAGCTAACATTTGTTGAGCACTCATTACATCCTAACTGTTGAATTAATTATTGTACATGCATTACCCCACTTACTAAAAATTTTTATCATAACCCAGCATAGACAGTACTATTATTGGTCTCCTTTATAAGGTGAGCAGACTAAGTCATTCAGGGTTTACATTTAACTTGTCTGGTCAAAAGCCAGTAGTAGCAGGACCAGGTTGGAAACACAGAGTGCACACTTATAACTGTAGGCTACAGGAAGGGATCACAAAAAGTAAGGTTTGGGCATGAGCTTGGTAATTTATGGGGGCGATTTTTGCTAAAAACATAAAACTACATGAACTTGGCAAAATGCAATCTGTGAATACTGTTGATTCTGCCCATCACAGAGCTGAGTCTTGCTCTACACCACCTTTGAGGAGGGCATGTGGCTGCAGGGTTCACCTACACAGGTCACTGCTCTCCTTTTCTGCTCCTACACAAGGCACAAAGGGGCCGCAAGTGATAAGGGAGCACTTCTCTGTTCAGCTCAGCTCAGCTCTGGATGTTAGCTGAAAAACAAACTGACCAGAAGGTGGCCTGGACACGCTCAAACGAACAAAGCAATACAAGACTTAAAGAAAAACCAGATTTGTCCCAGGAGTTGAAGGTACACAGATTCTTATCCCAAAGGGCACTGGGCTTAATAAAAAAGGAAAATATCTTCAAACTGTAGCTTCCTATTTCCATTTAAAACTAATTTTATGCCATGCAGTTCAACTGATTTCCAATGTAAAGTCACGTAAGAATATTATTCTAACCATGACCAAAGGGAAGCTATGTTTTTCATTTCCCACTTAGCTACTTAACTTGTTAATTCCACAGTACAATCCCTATTACATCCTGGTGTGGCAACCACAGAATCTCAGAATCCTCTCATCACACCACCTTGTTTTCCAAGAAGAGAAAATGTCCCTGGGGTTGTGGTATCTCTGTAAATTTTCCATCTAACACACCAACTAGTTCTAGAGATCATGGGGAGAAATGAAAATGAGATTTTTTTTTTTTTTTTTTTTTTAGTTTCATAGCTTCTGTTATGACCATAGGATTGGGGGGCGGGGGGGGGGCGGGCAGAACCATGTCTTTGTAATATTAGATATTCTCTTTCTAAGATACTATTGCATTAGCCAAGACAAATGAATAAATAAAATGGTGTTACCAACTTCCTAATCCCCATGTGTCATCATTCTCCAAAATTATGAGCTTCCGTGTGGCAGACACATTAGAATCAAAATGTGCAGAGAAGATGTTTCACACTTCCTCCAATGACAGCCTCAGAAGAGGCCACAGTCAACACAGAGGCTGCCAACAACACACCATGACACACAGCATGTGGTTCCTCTTAAGGAAGGGGGACTTCTTTGCCTGACAACCAGCACGCATGGGCCATAGGAAGTACAAGGCCTGGCATAAAAGCAGAGCCAAGGAGGACAAATTTTTGACTTTTATATTGATTAGAGGAAGTGGGATCAAAAATTGAGATTGGGAGAAGCCGGGATGGCGCAGTGGGTTAAGCGCTCACTTTGCAGCCCTGGGGACCGAGGATCGAATCCCAGCCCCAGCCTGTGCGGACCCATATGCTGAACTGGGGAGTGCCCCCAGTTCAGTTCTCACTGGGGTGAAGACCTGGCCCAGTTCCTGCCCTGTGCAGCCCCGCCCACCTGTGGAATGAAACTATGTGGAAAAACCAATGATGTGCAACTATGGAGACTGTTCTGGGCCCTCCCTCTTCTCTCTCTCTCTCTCTCTCTTTGTCCAAAACAATAAAAATAAATCTTTAAAAATTGAGATTGGAGTAAGGTTGTAGATGTTGCAAGCATTGACCTCATCCATGAACCCTGCAATCCCGTCCTTCTGCTTCTACTGTGCTTCCTCTCATAATGGGTTTGAAATAGACAATTAATGCTGGCAAGCCCTCTGTTTTCTTTCCTGTACCAAATCTTATCCTACCCTGCCTTTTGCAATGATTAAAAAAGTAGTGAGTTCTAGAACTTACGTATTCAATTTCTCCATCATTACCGCTCTAGGGCCAAGATTCTCTTGGTGTGGCAAAAAGCCCAGCTTCTTTCCTTGATTTACACATAAATCTCTAGTTTTCATAGGTAGTATCAGCCTGCACACATTTTGTAATTTTTTTAAAAAGATGTATTTTATAGTTTTTGACACAGAGAGACAGAGAAAGAGAGTGACAGAAAGAAGGGGGAGGACCCAGAGCAGTCTCCATTGTTGCATGTCAACATTTTTCGACATGGTTTCATTCCACGTAGGTGGGCAGGGGCTGCACGGGACAGAAACTGGGCCAAGGGCTTCCCACAAGGGATGTACGCCCCCATGAACTGGGGAGCCAAACTGGGGACCTCCCACATAGGGAGCTCACCCTGGCGAGAACCGAACTGGGGCCACACCCCCGTTCAGCATATGGGTTCTCATGGGCCAGGGCTTGGATTCGATCCTGAGACCCTGGGGCTTCAAAACGAGTGCTTGACCTGCTGAGCCATCCTGGCTTCCCCACTTCCCACATTCTAAAGGTGAACAGATGCCTGGTAATGCCAATGTCAGAGAATTCCTGCCAGAAATTCCTTGTTTCTGGAAGAAACAACCCCTCTAAACCCTAAGATCTTTAAATCCAGTACTTGTATGTCATTTATCTCTATATTTCACAAAACTCTTGGCGCAAAGTAGAAACACCACAAACACTATCATTAATTCAAAAAGAAAGGGTTGAAAACACCTGGTATATGGACAAGATCTAGCTGTTGACCCAACTATAAAGAGGTGATGTTTATACTTGCAAAACTACAACTGGAATGTTCATTTTTAACTACAATATTATAAAATGCCATAAGATAGTCATATTATTCCTTGGAGACTGGCGGGTTTTATTTGTTTCTTTCTGTTTTTATCTTCTTTTATGACCCTCAGTATTTGTAATGACATTTTTTCTTTCCTTTCTTCAGTCAGTTTTTTTTTTATTAAGACTTTATCAGGGTACTAGGGACCATGTTAGATACTATTCAAAAAAAAACAGTAGCTACGACAACAAAAATACAAAAAAATCCTGAGACTTCAAGATTAAGGGATTTGTTTTAAGTTGTTTATCTCGTAAATAGCAGACCATGGACTTGAACCCAAAACTCATTAATCTAAAACAAAACCTCATTCTACCATATGATTCTGAATCTCCTTCTGTCTCAACAGGAAATGAAATATATTTCTTATTATTTACTGACAATAGTAAATAAGAGTGCTATTCTTCATTTTAAAAACAGAAAATAGAATATTTTGTTTTTCTCTCTGCAAGATTCTTAAAGTAAGCTGATATTTACTAATATTTGACTTCTTCCATTTGAAGGTGTGACTTGTTATAAAAGGAGAGGCTGAAATCTAAATTTTTAAAAATTTATTTATTCAATAAGTTATAATTTTTATGGTATAGAAAAATACAGTGTACCCTTTAAGTAATTTTGCCATAAGTTTCTACTGTAGTTCAATAACTAGTTAGTGCTGAGGAAGCTAAAATTTTCATTTAAATTCCTATATTTACATTTTTAAATCATTGGCTGCAACCCCAGGGTATGGGCAATTTGTAATGTTAGCAATTCTTTAGATGCTGAATATTAAAACCTACTTTTGTATTTCAAGGGTTATTTCTAATTACATGCACAATTGCTGATCCATCTGCCTACTACATAGATGTTTGTGGTTATATATGCTTGAATAATTATTGAAAATTAAATAACATCGTAAACAGTCAAATTAATTTTGTCAAGCATACCAAAGGCAGGAAGGATGCACTAAGACAAAATATAATAGGATTTGCCCTGAGAAACTTGAAAAAAAGCTTCTCTGATACCTTCCTGAATTGATCATGTTCTAGTTTTACTTTTAAAAACACTTCCTAAAATTTGAAACAAGTAATGCCTGAGAAGTATTATGAATCAGCAACAAACCAGACCTGAGTGAATAATTTAAAATTTTAGTCTAAAGATGTTTCGCTGTCAAAACAACAAGTTCATAATGTGTTCCCATAATAATATGGCCAAGTGCAGCGGTTTCAGAAAGAAATGGTTTCCTTGAGTGTTCTCACCTAATTCAGAATTGTGAAAGAAGAAAATTCCTTGCCTTCCTTTCGGTTTATGCAATAGCAGGCAGTTGTAAAATAAAGGAAAATGTGGAAGGCTATGCTTGCAGGTTCTATGAAAATTAAGTTTATCCAAATTGAGAAGAGAGGTTGAGGAAAAGTTGGTTGCTGAGAAGGGAAGAATACATGTGCTGGTTTATGGAGCAGGTGACTAGCAAAGCAAAAATCGATAGGAACCTCAGATCCAAAGAAGAAGCTTAACTGAGATGCTATGGAAGAAGGTAAAAGGGGTGAGCAGGGGACCTGCTCGGTGCTAGAAGACCAATAAGCTGCCAATAGACCAAGGTCACTCTTCGGTTGAAGCCAAAAGATAGTGTCTCCTTGATCATCCATGCTCCTGGGTGCCTCTGAGGCCCATTGCCTATAGACATAATATCATAATAAGCAGTCATGATTTAAGTGTTATCTAAAATCCTTTTCCCATAGGTGGTTTCTTAGGAGCATAGCTCTATAGCACACAGATCTAAGTTCGAATCCTGCTCCTCCATCTGCTGACTACTCAGTCAGTCATATACATATCATGAAACACTGTTGTGAGAATTAGAACAACTACCCATGGAAAGTATCCAGCACATGGCTCTTCCACAGACATTCTATGCTCTCTTCTTGATGTTGGCTTCCTCCCAGAATACATTCCTTCACACCTCCATCAGTTTATATACAACCCATCCCAGAGTCCCCCAACCCTGCATTTCAACAGAACCCTGTCTCATCAGAGTACTCATTGACCATGCTGTCCCCCCAACCCCCAACTACTGGTGTGTCTCACTGGACCTCAAGCTCCATGACAGCAAACATGATGGTATGCACCTTATTTCCAACTTGGTTATCGTCAAAGTCTAGGAAATGCTTAGAATGTAGTAAGCATTCAGTAGGCTATTTTCTGAGTTAACAAATGAGTGAATAAATTCAGGCCCCAGATCTTCTGTAATCTCCCAAACCACACTGAGCTCTTCTTTTCTCAACTAAAGTAACTATTACCTGTGAAAATGTTTATTTCTTAATTATACACAGATTTATGCTATTGTTTAATTACTGCAGGTATAAAGAGGTATTCCCTCACAAAATATCTTTTAATTTTTATTACCTCAATGCCACATATAGCAAGGGTCAATGAACGTCCCATGAATTACAATTAGGTTCATGACTTTTGGTGAATCAGCTAAAATATGAATATCTCAGTTTCCTTCTCTGTATAAAGCTGACTTACATAAGCTTTGAATACCTTTGACTCTATGCTTGTTTGCAAGGAAAAATGACGTATCACTCAACACACTGACACATATAGCACAAATTCACCTATACAATCTATCCTCTTATCATTTTCAGTTAAGGCGCCAATAAGATGTCACGCAGCAGAAGAATCTCAAATCAAATTCCGTATCTAAAGAAAAAACTGTCTTTCAATAGGGAAAGGCATTCATTCTTCTAAGCACCTGTAAAGACCCAATACACTCATGCCAAGGACAGTTTCAGCAAAAAAGCTATCAAGTAATATCTGCACACACACAAAGCCTTTTTTTTTTTTTTTAAGAGAAAAATGAGGCAACCAGGTGAAAGGAACAAGGTAATTTCAAAAGTCCTAGCTTTCTCTTGGCAGGGGATTTGGGTAATAGCTTGCCAATTGCTGGTTACTGCTGCCAAGGACCAGAACTGCTGTGCTCAAATTGCTGGCAATGGCCACCTATTGTTTGTGAATTTCTATCTTAGCAGGGACTCTGCAGAGAAGCTACTCAGCTCAGCAGGGAAGCTGATTTGACCAAGATTCCCAGAGGTCATCCTGCCTAATGCAGAAGTCACCAGAGATCAACTGGAGAAAGAGGGCAAACTAAAAATTTCCCTGAAAAACATACATGATTGATATGCTGTCCAGAAAAAATCCAGCTATAAATGCCTCTATTTTTCATATTACATGGCTGGATACTTCTTTCTGCAATATATATAATTTTCTCTTAAAATGTGTATACATTTTTTTTTGGCTTCCCTGATATATATATATACCACACAGATGCATATTTGTGTCCTGTGCAAACTAAATCACAAAATCATATTAATAATCTTCTACTCTAATCATTGAACATTTACAAAATTGCAGCTTGCAGCCTGCTGGCCCTCTTCGCTTGGCTGGTGGCTTATTCATTTAAGCTGGGTGGTCATACACCATGCAAGAGTTCACACAGCCAGGTAAATGGACCCGTTTGGAAATTTTTGTTTGGTGAACACTTTGGCCTCTCTTTTACGGCTTATTCCCCTAGCATTATCTGGTAATTCCATAGAGAGTGGTTTAAACCAAAAATTGGCTTTTTATTATTAAAGGATTTTCGTCTTTCTGGTCAAAAGGTAACACAGCACTCTTGAGGCTCTGGAGTACATCCCGAGCATTTACACGCTGTGTGATTTGAGAGCATTTGTAAAACTCTCTGAGCAACAGTGTCCTCATCTATAAAACACAGCTAATCATACATAATACCCTCCTCTAGCTTGTTGGGATGCAATGAAATGAGAGCATATGTGTGAAGCATTTCCTATTACTGCTCTATCCATGGTGTACCGGACAAAAACACAGACACTCAAGTCAGTGACTCTGGCCTTGCGTCTTGATCCTCCTATTTACTAGATGAATGACTCTGACAAGTTAGATTCTTAAACTTCATTTCCTTCAGTGATAAATTGGGAATGAGCATTCTCATATCCACAAACTTCTGTTATTATTGTGAGTATACTTAAGTAGTCTTGGCAAAGATCTAGCAAGGCATAAGTTATCATCACCATTATCATCATCACCATCAACCTATACCTTCACTAAATGCCCAAATCATAATATTCTCACAGATCTTGTACCATTATCTGAGAGCCACTATATAATCTATCTTCCAGCTCACTGGGGCTATATAACCAATGAGGAAGAAAAGGTACTTCAATGACAGGCTGATGGTAAGTGAAAAATACAAAAACTTAATCACCAACTTATAAAACTAAATGGTTCCCTTATTATTAAAACAGCAGAAAACATTTTGAATGGGCTTCTTGGGTTGAAATATTCTTAAAAGACAACTAAATCTCCTGCTTGTACCAAAATGAGTTACTGCTAATCCGAAATGAAGATGTCCTCATAGTGGGGACAATGCCTAAGATGAGATAAGAAAACTGTGAGTCTGGAAGAAAGTGGTACCCAGTCATATCTATTACCTTTTTAGGATGAAGAGGCAATTTCAACAGGTTTTTAGGCTTCTGGAACAATTCTGCACATATAATATTCTATAACGGGCTCATATATCCTTAGAACCAGGTAGTTAACATTATAATTTTGGCAGGCTAATTAGCCAGACTTTCTTTTTTAAACAACTGACATAATACACTACATAAAGCATATAAACACGATGCTAAAACTAATATCAATGGCCATCATTGTTGACCCCTAAAAAGTGCAAATGCCAATTCTCTCCGTGCACGATTTAATTCTAAATTCCATATCCAGTAGCCGGTCTTATACTGTAGAAAAAGCTTTGGTTTAAATTGTATTTAAAATATTTTCAGGGAAGCCAGGATGGCTCAGTAGGTTAAGCGCTCACTTCGCAGCCCTAGGGACTGAGGATCGAATCCCGGTCCTGGCCTATGCAGACCTATATGCTAAATTGGGTTGTGCTTCCCATGCAGGAGGACCCCGTTTGATTCTCCCCTGTCCCCATTTGACCCTTGGCATGAGGGGGCATGCCTCCTGTGTGGGAGGCCCCAGCCCAGTTCCTGCCCTGCGTGGCCCCCACCCACCTGTATGGAATGCAACTAGGTCAAAAATGGATGACAAACAACTATGGAGATTGCTATAGGCCCTCACCTTCTCTCTGTCTCCCTCTGTGCCAAAAATACAATACATTTTTTTTTTAATCTTAATATATTTTTCTTTTATTAAGAAATCCTCTCTCCTTCTTTCTTAAAACAAAAATAAAAACAAATGTCTGTCTTTGAAAAGATCTCTTACTGAGGTGATTCTTGAAAGTTACATAGGTGTTAAGTTTCCAAGGAAACTTACTTAAGAATCTCTGGACAAAGTCTTATGAACAAATTAACTGTAGACATTACTCATAGTTTTGAAAATAGCTACAAGAACCCTAAAAAATTGAAAAATTATCATCATCTGATTCATCAGAGAAAAGATATGAACTTTTTCATATATGAACAACATCATCCTGATCATATCCTTTCTTGGTAATTCTTTTACTCATGAAAATGACTGGAAAGACAGGCTGAGAGTGTCCTTGTGCTTAACCCAAAGAGCTTCAGTGAACAACAGTGGCTGAGAGAGTTATATGGAGTAGATATTGCCTAGGACAGACATCCTGTTATGATGAACCAGTATTCAAAGTTTTCAACCATAATTAGTCAGGAAAACCCTTAGTAAGCCAGAATAAAATTTATTTCCTCTCCATTTTTCAGAGGAGTAAACCAAGTCTCAAGGAAGCTAAGTCACATGTCAGTGATCTAGCAAGTGTTTGGACCAGGGCTTCAGTTCAAATCTGTCAAATGCGTTCGACTCAAAAGCCTGTGATTCTACAGGTTTTGGATTAATGAAATGATTTGGGAGATCTCACAGGGAACAAATATTCTATATATCAAGGGCTCAAACACTGCCTTTCAAGTGCAGCCACCACGACCTCTGCCCCTATGATGCAGAAGGCACTCCCTCCACCCCGTGCCCACCTTTAGCCATGCCTCTCCCCACAAGGAGATATACCCTCCCAGTGTCTGTATGTGGTCTTCCACACACATTCTGAAGTTTAGATGCTAAGCCAAGCTCTGGTTCTAGGCATTCTGGAATTCTCTGCCCAGGGTTATTTCCAGGGCTCAAGCAGGTCTCTTCTCTGGGTCCATTCTCCCTAAGGCAGGCCATGCCTCCCCAGTTCCTTGGATTGAAGACTGGTTAACAGGAAGCTATTTACAAGGGGTACTGGGGTGGTGATGGGTGGGAAATCAGAGCTTGGACATGTGGCCTGAGGTGGCTATTCACATGCATGTGGAACAGAGCTGGGGGTGAGCAGCCCAGCTGGGCAGCTGTAGGCAGTAGGCAGGGCCTGCTCTCACAACACCTCATCTGGTATATTCGTAGGACACAGAGAACTCTAGCTTCAAATCTGGCCTTTCAGATTTGAGTATTTGTCCAATGAAAGGATGGAACATATTATTTAAAAGATTTGTTTTTAGAGAAGGTGAGAGAGAGAGAGGGAGAGAGTGAGAGGGCCCAGACCAGTTTTCATCATTGTACATCATTAGTTGTGACATAGTTTCGTTCACACAGGTGGATGTGGGGACACACAGGGGAGGAACCAAACTGGGGGCCTCCCACATGGAAGATGAGAATCTTCACTGCCACTTCAGCAGCTACCAGTTGCACCACAGTTCAGCGTCTGGTTTGCAAGAGCCATGGCAGGGATTTGATCCCTGAACCTCACAGTTGCAAGGCCAAGAGCTCAATTTGTTGAGCTATCCCAGCATCCCTGGAACAAAAATTTTTTAACACTTTCATTAGCTTGATTTATTACTTTTAAATATTTATACTTGCAGTGTTTGATGCTCTATTTCTTTTCTTTTTGATCTTGAACCTGCGAAAGCCATAGAATGTTTTATTATGCGGGCGTGAAGGACTGCTTCTTTTAGATTTGAACTAATACCGTAAAACAATCAGAGAATTTTGCATGAAGACAGTAATTTGTAGCACCTCTTGAAGGAACAGTTCTGTCCACTCCAATGCAGCATCCTGGATTTAATCATCCTTAGGAATTAAACAGTAGCAGCCCTTTTTTTTAGACAGGGTGGGACTGTCCATTTGGTCACCTTTTGAGGTTTAAGATAAAGTTTCTAGCTGGAACCAAATAGCCAATGCCCCTGTTTCCATGGAGACTTCTCACCAGCCCCATGTCAGTCCCTTATGTTACCAATGCTTGCGTGGGCATCTGAGCATCAGACCCCTGATCTGAAGAGACCTTAAGATAATAGCTGAATCACTTCCCCTAATAGGATCACCCAGGAAAATTGACCTAATTGAGCTTGTTTTGTGAACAAATAAGTATCATTTGGTGTGACTGAAGATATTGCCCCTGGTCTCGTGACTCTCACTTAAGACAAGGACATGGAGTAATCACTTGAACTGGGAGAGAAGTTTCTTTTAACTATCTGTCTTTCTTTAGATCAGGGCATGCCAGACAGAGAATTACTTAAGGAGCTTCTTCCTGACTGCGCTCGCAGAAAGAAAATTACCCCCTTAAAAAACCTTCTTGAAAATAATAAATCCAAATGATGAGAATATCATTTGTATCTTCATATTGGAACCTTAATCTTTAAAAGAAGGGCAATGTTATTTGTGCTTCACTGTGTACAGTAATTACTTTTCTTAAAATTGAAAACTCCACGGTGATTCTAATTTCAGTTAAGATTTGAGAATACCAGCATATGGTGTATGGAAGCAAAATTAATTATGACCACAACATCCCTTCTTAGTATTTCCTCCTCAACATGCATTAATCTCCTGGGTACTGTTCTACATGTTAAAATACAGAGTATGAATTGCTGTTAATATGCTGTTGCCAGGTTAAAGTACTAGGCAATGTGAAGATGTCAAAAAACAAATCCCAGGGAGAAATGAAACACTGTTTTCCTTTTTGTGATTACCATACAAATAGACTCCTTCTGAATTTAAATTACAATGACAAAAAAAAAAATCCCTTACATGCACTTAAGCACACTGACAAGGATAGAAGGGCAGATGATCTGCACACTGCAGATCGGGGGTATTATCACCATTTCTACCGTTTCTCATGCTAAAAACACAATCAGACAACACACGTTTGCGTTGAAACTTGGAAAGTATCGTGTTGCAAAACATTTCAGCAGATGACATTTCTTGAATTAAAAGCAAAAATCTGTTATCTTCAACCACAGGGAAAAGTTATTATAAACAACGTATGGAAAAATCTAACAGGCATGTGGGGAGAAAGGAGTGGGGGAAAAAGAAATTGCAATTTTTCTAAGTAGAGTTGTAGATCTTTCCCAGATCAAAAGCTTAATTTTAGAAATGCCTGGTCACATTCGACTATCCGTTATAATCTCAAGGTGGAAAGGTTATTTGCTAAGCAACAACATGTCCAGCGGTGGCTCTGAAATGGGTTTGGTATCTAGCATGAACCTCCCATGACTGCACAGGGAAAAATACTGTCCTTAAATAGATGCTTGGCGGGCAAATGCCCAAACAAACGCACCTCAATGGAGAAAGGACGTATCTGGCTGCCTCTACTTCTGCACCTTTATGTCTTTTCTCTCCTTGACCAGCTTGCCCTCACCTACACATTTTTAAAGATCAAGTTCACATCTTACCTAGTCCCCGGCCTCTTGGTTTCGAAGGTGACAAAGTGAGAACAAATTTGGACTTTATTACTTGTTAATCTCTCAGAGTAAGAATTCTGGCAAATTTATTCTTTCATTAATTCATCCATGCATACAACAAATATTTATTAAATACCTAATCCTTGCCAGTCAACGTCAACTAACAGACAAAAGCCTACATATATATAGAATGTGATGATTATTAAAGAGAGAAATAAAATAGAAAGGAGCAAAGGGAGAACTGGAAATTGCAACATTAGATGGGGTGACCAAGGTAGGCCGTGTTAAAGGGTGACTTGCAAGAGGAAGAACATTCCAGGCAGCAGGACCAGCAAGGGTCACAGCCCAAATGGTGCCTGAGAGCTCAGGTGGCCTAAGGGAGGAAGTGAAGAATGAGGCTGGGAGGGGATAGAGATGAGGCAGATCACACCTGTTCTTAGCAGCAGAGGGAAGAACTTGGGCTTAGTTGGAACAAGGCTAATCATTAAGCATCTCTAACTGCTGATCATTAATAATAGCACGTGGCTCCCACAGTTGTGAAGATTCAGTAAGAACGTGGCACAGTGTTGGCACATAGAGGTCTCAAACCTCCTAGGAGAACATTAGTATTGTTACTGCTTAAGCACCTAACCATAAGAATGGCTGTCCATGCTGGAGTAAGAGTGCCCTAAGGCAGCTGGGACAGCTGGTTAGCCCTCCCTATCCCCAGAGGAGAGCCCCACATGCTGGAAGCCCCAGGGGTTTTTGTGAATTCTTTCCTGGTTGGGAGCAGGACTTGGCACCTCTATTGAGTGGGACTCTGTTAAAAGTCCAGCTCTCACAATGTGTTTTACAGCCTGGGTTGGGGGAAGGCAGGCTCAGTAATGACACACACAGTTTGTCCTTGTCATGCTTGATTGGGAGTTATAACAGATTGGTGGTTCTATACTTATTTTTTAATAACATCCAACTAACATCCTTTTAGACATGTGTACGTTTTAATGTTTACATTTAACTGAATACTGTATGCCCTGAAACAGAACCGTATCAGATTCTTCTGTGCATAAAAGGACTGATGATGGGGTTCACACACAGAGTAGCTCCCCTAGTGCCTAGAAGTGCTGGCTTATGAGAATTCTGGTCTTGGCAAAAAATCCAGAATGCAGAGGAAATTAAAACTATAAAGGGTAAGGAGCCATTTGTTCAGTAGGGATCAATAAAAATGAAATGAAGTACCACAAAAAATTGTAACAAAAGTTCAAAAGAAGTGGGTTGTGACACACTGTCCTGGTCTACTTTGAGGGACAAAGTATTTCTCCTTTTGTACTCCCAGGGTCTAGCACAGTGCCTGACATAGAGCAGGTTTTTCACACATGTTTGTTGAATAAGCTAATGCCTAATTAACACATAAATCAAGACACAATAATGTCATCAGTGCATTAAAGGCCAGAGAATGCTGAATTTATTTATGATGAGTTCATGATACAGGCAGGCCAAAACCCAAAGCACACAACCTGCTATTTTCAATATTTTGTTCTTAATAACAAACAGCTGGTCCTACTTTCATTTTAACTAGCAATACAGTGGTTGGCTTTTCTCTAAAATAAAGGCTCTAACTAGCGTAGTTTAGTAACCTAAATTTGTCTGTTGCTTTGGATTCTGAAGTATAAAATTCTAATCCTAGAGAACTTTTCTATGGATTTCCTGGGTGGAGTTTCATCTTAAAAAAGAGGTTATTTGGGACCTATCATAGATAATGTATGTGAGAGTTTTAATATTGTGAAGCATCATATAAATTACAACTATGGTGGGAATTATTATTATTATATCTATTAGCAGAGACCAACTCTCATATTTTTCCTGTTTATGAAAGTAAACGGCATTTCCCAAGTAAGTACCTGCTTTTGCACCCCACATATCAAATCGCGTTAAAATCAAATATAAAACAACAGTGTCACGGAGGTAGAAAGTGACCAAGACATTGTTTTAACCATGGTCATAACTTTAATCATCTCCATTAATGTTAAGACCTGGCACAAAATTGATGCTGCAATTCCCAAAGAGTTTTAATAACTTAGGATAAACTGATTTACAAAGCAATTAATAACCCCTTAATTTCCCTTTATGAACACTTACAAATTTTCCAATACTATGTACATTCAGGCCACTTGCAAACTATGTCAATGTAACATGTTTTTAAAGTCCTCAGAGGCAAGTGAATCCAGAGATGACATTTTGAAAATAGTTCAAATGTCAAATAGAAGTTTAAACAAAGCACGTAGGAAAATTTCAGCCATGGTTAAATTTCAGAGAGGTATAAGCATTTCTAATTGCAAAAGGAGTTCAGAAATCCCTGTGCAATACTAGTAAGTGGTGCATATTACACAAAGCATTCATTCACTCATTCACTTAACATTTTTTTAGAGTATCTGCTGTGTATAAAGCCCAGTCCTGAGAATGGATAACAATTGTCTCATTCCCCACTATACCCTAGTATGTACCACAGTCCCTGGCATACAGTAGGTGCCCAATAAACAACACTGGATGTTGAATAAGTAAATAAATAAGAAACAACCCTTTTCCCATTCTGAAGAATCTTATTTTCTTGTAATACAAATGCCAGCACATTTCCTACATTATGAATGGCCTAAAAATAACAACAGAACATTTATTTGGTGTTGCTTGCTTTTGCTGCAGATAGCTTGGATATTGGAAACCAGAAAAATACACCAGAAGAAAACTAGAGATCGCTGCAGAGAGAACACTTCCACTTTATGTAGCTGGTAAGTAGACAATGACAAATTAAGTTGTATAATTGTGCAGAAAGTCTAGCAACTGTGACTTGTGTCAAAAGTTATATCATGGTTTCCTTTAGGACAAGAGGACACCGTGCAGCAACACTACTCTGAAGGTTCATGGACAATCTAATCTGAAGGGACAAAAATTACTGGAATTCAAAAAGTTTTCTCACCATCAACAGTAAAACCTTCATTTTTAAAATGTATGTAATGGGTGTCTCATAAAAAGTAACCTCACTTACCTTTTCATCATCTGTGATTAATTCTGAAAAAAATTAAGCTTTTTACATAAATTGCTTATAAGAATTTTCCTTTAATGGAAACGGGCCAATGCAATCCATCCAGGAGAGGAGCAAAAACGGCCTCTGATCGCTGAATGCACGACTCGAAGCCCAGCTATGGGTGCTGTGGCAATTCTACTCTGTGGGAGGAGTCTTCAAGGTCACCCTTCAGAGACTAGTGATTCTCAGCCTACTTACTATTCTAATACCTTATTTATATGATGTCTCAGCAGATGAGAAGCAGCAAATTAGAAGGCAGAGCCCTGGAAGAGAGAGGCATACTGATAACAGACGTTGAATGTTGGCAAGCTGAGCTCAAGTGAGGAAACCCAAATGGAACTGCATTTGATGGCCCCAGACAATAATTACCAGTCCAAATGGAAACCTTGTATCCATGACGGGCTACAGAATTTGCAGGCCCCAGTTCAAAATTAAAATGCCAAGCTCCTTGTTCAAAACTTATTAACAATTTCCAGACAACGACAGCAGACCGTTAAACCAAGCACAAGGTCTTTTGAGCAGGGGCCCCCTATAATGATACACGTGGTAAGTCCATGAAGCCAGATCTACCTGTATCATTATATTCAGTATATATGCTTGAAATAAAAAGACACATTGAATGCCCTTTGGAAAGTGATCCACAAATACAAATTTTTGCTTGTTTGTGCCCTTAATGAGTTAAACCTTTGTAGTCTGGGAAAAAATATTTGTGTATAATTCTTCCAACTTTGGAGAACCTAGATAATGGCTAAAATTCAAACATAAATTTCAGTAACAAGCTCAGGATTCATCCTGAAATACAGGTTTTTTTCTTTATTGTTAAGTGCTTTCGTCTTGTAAACAGGCTGTTCTCATAGGCCTGAGGAATTTGCTATTTCTTTGTGTTCCTCTCCCCACTTATGCACAGAATCCAAATCCATAAAGGCTTATTAAATCACAGAAGGATGAAAGCACAAAAATAATTTACATTAACTACCAGTCATGACAACTCAGCAAAACATGGGTAGAGGTCTCCTGAAAACATCTCTAATATTTCTACACATATGCAAATAAACACAAACCCTCCAAGTAGATTTGATGAGGTATAAAAGGGAGATTTTAGAGACTCTGGTGATCAGAGGCCATTTCACACTGTAAGTCATTTCACTGGGTACTAAAAAGACTTAACTACTAAAATTGTAGAAATATGTCTACATCTCATTTGGTAATAACCATTTTAATAAATATCCCCTTTCCCCATGCAGGGACATCATTTCTTCAGAGGAAGGCATTTCTCACTGTGACAGGAAACAATTTAACTAAGTAAAAAAGGAACAATTTAGGATGTACATAGCCAAGATGAAGTATGTCTTTATAAAATAGAAAATTTTACAGAGAACAGAAATTAACTTAAGTGGTAAGAGGTACAATTGGATTTGTCTTGCTTGACTGAAGTATTTGCAATGGCAACATATTTAAAAGGGTACATTGGCAAAGGCATAGTATTTTCTGCCTATAATAGTCTGCTTCTAATGTGATGGATTTATTTTGTATTTCCTCACTCATGTTCTCAGATACTCTCCTTCCTAAAACAACCAATATTTATTATAACCACTTACTATTGCCAGAAAAAGTCCCATAAAAACCTTAATATTATTTACTTAATCTTATCATTTTTAAAGCCCTATGACAGTAGCAATCAATGACAGATGATGGTGAAATATGTCTGGCCCATGATATCTTTTTTATTTATTTTATTTTATTGTTAAATATATTGGGGTGACATTGATTGGTAACAATTAGATAGTTTCTGGATGTACAAGTTCAAATCACATCACCTATGCATCGCATTATGTGCTCACCACCCAGAATCAGCTCCCCTTCCATCACCACATATCCGGTGTCCACTCCCACCTCCCCCCCAATTCTCCCTCCAGCCTCCTTGAACTCTCTGACTCCATGATATCTTAAAGAGTACGTTCGTTGTTTGACCATCCTTAGACCTTCTATGCCTAGCACAATACCTAGTGCACAGCAGGCACCCATAAAACATGAACATGTGGTACAGAGCTGAGATCTTCAATGTGTTTATCAGACTGATTCTTCATCAATTTTTAGGAAAGGATTTTTTTATAAGCAAATCTGTCAAAAGGCAAGAACATTGAATGCATTTAATAACTACAATATAATAGTTATTACATTGTACTTTATATGCACAAGGCTAAGCTTAGTGTTTTATAAAATCTATTAGCCCTTTTACCCTGTAACAAACAACTCCTTTCGTGTCCCCATTTTATAGATGAGGAGGGAACCTGAGCCATAAGAAGTCAAAAACTTGTTCATTGCCATATAGCTGGTATGTGAATGAGATAGGGCTCCAATGAAAAGAAAACCATGCTTCTCATGCATGTACTGGGTACATTTCACAGAGTGAAATTCCTAGAAGACAGGTGGTTATCATGCACATGTTGTTCAACATAAAAGGATAAGCAGAGTTGTCTAAGACAGGAAAACACACTTTTAACAGAATTTTCAGCAAATTTTCCTGTGGAAAAACTACAGATAAAATTTAAACCAGTAAATACCACTTAAAAACTATTAATAAAGAGAGACAGTGCTTAATGCAAGCATATGCTGGAGACCACAAATATTTTAGGTCATGACCCATAGAATTTCAGAAATGAAAGATAAGTGATGGTTAACATTCAAGCTAATGTAGATGAAAAATCCCAGCAACAGGGTAACTTATAAAGGCAAATACTTTTCACTGATCTCTCCCCCAATTACCAAATCTAAAGGCTTCCTCGACCTTTTAATCTTTGTATAGCAATCAACAACATTAAAGAACATTTCTTCTCTCTTGAATCTCAATCCTGACTTGATTTCCACAGTAATAGTCTAGTACGGTCCTTTCACTTATATAAAGAGCAACCTATTTCAAACTTTGGCAAAGTTACACATCATTACTGCAGGGTCTGTTATAAAATCTCAGGGCCAACGGTACATCTGAGTTTCACTAAATTCTGGACCACCCATTGGAAAGGCTTTAGGATTAAGCATATCAGAGCTTGTCTGTCTGTCTGTCTGTCTGTCTGTCTCTCAGTTGCTTCATGCACACAGCCACCATCTTAGTCTATTTGGGCCACTATGACAAATACCTTGTACTTGGTAGTTGAAAAGCAGCAGAAATTTCTTTCTCATAGTTCTGCAGACTGAGAGTCCAAGGTCAAGATGCTGGCAGACTCGGTGTTTGGTGAAGGCCCACTTCCTGGCTGACAGATGATGTCAGGGGTGTCCAAACTTTTGGCTTCCCTAGGCCACAGTGGAAGATTTGTCTTGGGCCACACACAAAATACACTAACATTAATGATAGCTGATGAGCTAAAATAAATAAATAAATAAATCACAAAAAATTTCATGTTTTAAGGAAGTTTATAAATTTGTCTTGGGCTGGGTTCCAAGCTGTCCCGAGGCCGAGTGTGGCCCATGAGTGCAGGTTGAACAGGCTTAGATTCTGTCTTGTAGCTGGGTTCTCACATCGTAGAAGGGAAGGGATCTCCCTGAGTTAACTTTTAAAAGGGCATTGATCTTATTCATGAAGTCTCTACACAAAGGCCCCCACCTTTAAATTCTATCACATCGGAGATTAGGTTTCAACATAGAAATTTGCGGGGGAGGCACCCAAATATCCACCTATAGTTCTCAGGTTTACAACTTCTCAATTTCACCATAGCCAGAAATTCTCCCTGAATTCCACTAACAAATTCCTGGAAGAGAGAACCTCAGTCCTAGTGTCTGTCCCTATCTAATTGGCTGGCGCAAGGAGGGAAGGGTTGGAGGTACTAGGAGAAAAGGGATGATGCTGTGGGCTGGGTAAATATCTCCAGTCATTTACAACAAGGTTTCTTCTCTGTGAGACTTCAAGCCTGGTTCTTTTTCACTACATCCTACAGAGTATCTTCACTTCTCCTGTTCACCTATTCTTAGTGTCACCGAGTCCTGGGTAACTGTATATCTACACTGTCTCTCCCATCCTTCCCTTCAATGTCAGGATCATTTATAGACTCCAAAACTATCATAGGAGGAAATGGTCTCAAGGCATTTAAGGGCAAATGAATATAACTTTTCAGCCCCCCATCAGTATTGGCTTGGACATGATGCCAAGTGTGGGCACAATAGGAAAGGCTGTTATAAATGGTTAATGATGTCTGTGGTGGGTGCAGGAGACAGAGTGGCAATGCTCATCAGGTAATGATGCTTTTGATTCTGGTTCAAACTCACTGATGTACATGTGAGGATTCTGATGCCTATAGAAATGAGGTAAACCTGCCCATTGTTATAAGAGTAGTAGTGGCAGTAACTGGACTAAAATCTGGATAACCCAATTACTACTGCTAATCCTCTTTTCAAGGCAGCATGCTATTTTATTCTTGGGAAGTAGATATTCCTAAGAGCCTGAGAGGTAGCTATCAAGGTCTGTAACAGTTCAATTGTCAGCCACAACATTTTTTTTTTAAAGATTTTATTATTTATTGTTTTTGACAGAGAGAGAGATACAGAGACAGAGACAGAGAGAAGGGGGAGGGCCCAGAACAGTCTCCATAGTTGCACATCATCGGTTTTTCCACATAGTTTCATTCCACAGGTGGTCTTGGGGCTGCACAGGGCAGGAACTGGGCCGGGGTTTCGCCCCGATGAGAACTGAACTGGGGGCACTCCCCAGTTCAGCATATGGGTCAGCACGGCCGGGGCTGGGATTCAATCCTCAGTCCCCGGGGCTACAAAGTGAGCGCCTAACCCACTGAGCCATCCCGGCTTCCCTCAGCCACAACTTTTATGTGTGATTTATATGTGATTTAGATGACATATATGCAAGTCAACATAGCACAGTCTTACAAGTTGAAGCCTGATGAAATTATAGGTAAAGTGTGATTTGTACTTTGAAAATATCAACTACTTAAAGCCTTAATTGCATAGTATGGATGGCAAACTAACTAAAACAAACTGTACATGTGAAGACAATATCATTTTACATGTTAAGTACTTTTAAAGTAATTTACATATATTAACTCATTTAAATTTGGTGGTAAACCAATTCATTAGTTATAATTTTCTCCATTTCCACAGAGGACAAAACTGAAGCTCAGAGAAGTTAAGTAGTATGTCCAACATCACACAGCTAAGAAGTCATAGAGCTCAGATTCAAATGCAAAGCCATCTGATCCTAGTGTCCAAGTTCTTGATCACTATTCCATGGGGCTTCTTTTCCTCCCAGTGTTATGATGAAGCCTAACTATGACTATGCGTGGCAAAGTGCTAACCAAACATTTGTCACTTCATCTTAAAGTAATGGGACTGCTACCCATAACCCATGGCACATAGGTTTTCTAATTTTATTGTTAGATTTCCATATGCTTTCCTAAAATAATCTACCTCAATGTGAATACAAATTTTAAAACACTTGTTGGTACGTTTTTATGTGAACATGAAAGAACAATGTCATTCAAACATGGCAAAAGTTGGCAAGACAAGAATATAAAGTAGTAATAATACTAAAACTGGGTATCAGTTTCTCAAAGTCAGCAACTTTTTAGGTAGAAATACTTGGTGCTTTGAAAGAAAAGTAATCCCAAAGAATCTACTTTAAAAGCCTGAGAAATAACTAAATAAATGAGACTGAGGAGGAGATCTGATTTATGAAGCACACCAAATGCCAGTCAACAATAACTTCCACATGGCCTCATGCCTTATATAAAACACTCCCATCAGCCCTAAGCAACATGAGAGGACCATCCACCCATGGATGATCTTTCAGAAGTCCTGAAATGATTATAGTATTTCAGTATAACACACATTTCTCTTCCAAATTCCTACTGTTTTTAGAACAACCCAGATAATCAACCTCAACTAGGTCAAAAGTAATATAAAACAAAACAAAAGCTAACTAAAGCTAGGCTTGACTAATGTAAAAACTGCTGAAATTTTTAATGTTTAGTTTAGTAAAAAGAAAACTGTACCAGGAGTCAGTGGCTCTTGGTTTTCAACTGGCTTCACTTCCTTAGCCTTTCCACCTGTGCTCTGAGACTGCACCTTGTATGAGTTTTCTGAGGCTGCAGTTTGTATGAGTTTCTGAGGGCTGCTGTAACAAAGTACCACAAACTGGGTGGCTTAACACTATGTATTCTCATATAGAGGCTGGACATCCAGAATCAGGGTGTCCGCAGGGTCACGCTCCCTCTAAAGGCTCTAGGGGAGAATCTTTCCATGTCTCTTCGTAGCTTCTGGTGATTGCTGCTAATCCTTGGCATTCCTTGGTTTGTGGCAGCGTAACTCCAGTCTTTGCCTCCATCTTCACATGGCTGACTTTCCTCAATGTTTCTTGTCTCTATTTAAATTTCCCTCTTCTAATAAGGACACCAGTCACTGAATTGGGGTATACCCAAATTCCAGTGACCTCTTTTAAACTTGATTACATCTGAAGAAATCCTGTTTCCCAATAAGGGTGAATTCAGAGGTACAGGGGGATTGAGAATTCAAACATGTCTTTTTGGGGACACAACTGAACCCATAACACCCCTATAAAACAAAGAATGTGTGTCCAGTCATATGAAATCTTTCCCTGAACTCCAAAGTTCTAGGATCATTAACGTGTTGATTGAGTTTGCTCACATTTTTCAAATTTCATAGTACCTGTCTTTAGCATTATCGACCATTAATCAGACCAACTCTAGCTCTGTGCTGACTACCTGGGTGACCTTGAGCCAGTCACCTAGGTGCCCAAAGCCCCATTTTCTTCCCAGGATTGTGGTGAGAGCTAAACATGAAAACACTGGCATGGCTCAGGGCACAGAACACACCTGTGCTCTGGGCTAGAATTCTTCTTCCCACCTTCCCATATATTTGGGAGGGAGGGGGCACACCTGCAGGGAACATCCAGGGTTATCCCTAATAATGACCTGGGAGAATGAAGAGAGGTGGGCAGTGGTTTCAATTAAAATTCACTGTTTCTCTCAGAACAGAAGAAAAGTAATAAATGCATGCAGTAAATTACTGTTATGGAATTAATGGCCAGATAGAAGAAATAAAAAAGAAATTTATAACCTTAATCAATCTTACTCTACACACACACACACACACACACACACACACACACACACACACACACCTCCACCACCTGCTTTATTTACATGACTCGATCACCTCCCAAATAATTCTCAGTAATTTCCAGCAGCAGCTATGCCAACAGCTGAGCTCAATAGCAAGGAGAGGCAGGTTCAATATCTAGTGCTGACCCACCTCTCCACTGCGCAGGCTCAATACCTAGGAAGATTGTCCCTTCTCTCCATTGCCCCAGATGGGTGTTAGCGGGACACAGGAGCAGCTGAGGACAGGAAACCCACAATGACAAGCACCCTGCTCCTCTAGGAGGCACCTCTCAACAGCCTACAAGTCCCAGGGTATTTCCCAGTCAGGCAGCAGCAGCATTTTCCTTCTCTCCAGCTTGTGCCCACTCAGTCCTCTCTCCCTTTTACTGAAGCTCCCTATCCCTATGGTCATTCAGTTTTGTAAAATCAGCCCCAGAGAATCCTTTTTCCAAGAAACAGCTGTATGACCTCAAAGATCTAAACCCTGTAAATGGGATAAAACACACTGTGTTGCCTAACTAGTGCCTGGATCCAAAGAAACTTGACTTAATTAGGGACAGGGTTGGTGAGGTAAGGGGGTCAAGGTTTACTTCCTATTACTGATGGTGATACCAGTCCCTACTTAGCTAAGTTCTTACAGTCCTTTGATGAATCCAAAGATAGTGATCTGGGATACTGTTCTAACTCCCACCAATCAACCAGTTCCTGGGGCTTGTCAAGGAGCCATGACACTTACAAGGGGTGCCAAAGAGCTCAGAAAGCATTAATCTAGATACAAGGTTTCACCATCGCCAGGCAAGATAAAAAGGATATTGTTTTGGTTTTTTTCCCCCACTTTTTCATCACTTTTATTTCAGGAAAGAAAGAATCCACATTTCTATCTTGTCAGAAGGCTGACATTAAGCAGAAACAGGATTTGGAGCTGCTTGAGCATTTCAAGGGAATAAACCCTGGAACCCTCAAAATAATCTCTTCAATACTGTCTTCTGAGAACACTATTCAAAGCTGACTCTGATGAAAATTTTGTTACCAGCCAAATCCTCTCCAAATACTAAGAATTGAGAAAATGATAACTTTATCCACACTCATTCTGTTTGAAGTTTTGTTATTGTTTTGTTCTTTTATTTATAACAGATTTTATTTCAAGTATTCATCAGACCTTCAAAATACAAGGAGCCTAGAGTCAGAGGAAAGTGAGAGGCAGCTTTGGATTTCTTCCCCTTTTTATTCTGTCATTTTATTATTAACGATATATGTATGCATATAACTAGATATAAATATTATATATGAGTACTCACATTGCTTTTCAGTTTATAATACCATCTCACTTTTATAAGCAGTAATTCATTCTATACAGGGAGCTTTGAGTAGGGTCATGTGTAATAGAGTTCTACAAAATACTTCAGATTGGTTCAGTGGTTCTCAGTGGGGGCAATTTTACTCCTAGGGGACATTCAACAATGCTTGGAGATATTTTGTCTGCCATAACTAGGGGTAGGGATGCTACTGGCATCTCATAGAGACAAGAAATGCTGCTAAACATCTTATAATGCACAGGACAGCCCCCACAACAAAGACTTTTCCAGGCCAAACTATTATTATTGAGATTGACAAACTCTGAAAATGGTACTTGCCTTCACTTCAACTATTTAAACAAAATCAAGCCAGAGGAAGGCAGAGCCAGAGGCCACACCAGGGGACAGCATGCTTTTCCTCCCAGTGGCCACCCTGACACTTTCTACACCCTGGGAACCCCCCAACCCTCATCACCCCAGCCCAGAGCTAAGAGTTGATCAAATGGGAAAACAGATGAGTACAGCCTCCCCAGGGACATAATGACAATGCAGAAAAGCTCCCTCTGTCCTTGTTCATTTAAAGTACATGCACAAGGATGCAAAGGTCACCCCTGAATTTAAATAACCCCCCAGTGATAAATCTGCATGAGCCCGATTTGTTCTAGGGGACTTGTTGGATGAAATGAACACAATTTAATGTTCTATAGGACAAGGCCTCTTTTCATGGCTGAAAGAAGGAGAGAGGGTGATTTACAGTTTCATACATACACATTCACTACATTATCCCCTTCGCACCCATACTTATGAATATCAACTCATCATCCAGCAGCCATTTCTACCCATTCAGGAGAATTTAGCTTCCCATTAGGAAAGAATAAGAGACAGTAACAAGAAATTTCTATCATGTTCACTCTGAAGCAAAAGCACCAATATTTGTACCCTTGTCCTTCACCTTGTATGTTTTCTTTTTAATTTGATTTTATACATGAAGTAAGGTATCCTTCTATTTTCCTGGAAAAGGTCATTTTCTAAGCAGATTACTACCAAACAAGGTTGTGCATAAGCCTAGGGCTTAGCTAACTTAAGACACCAAAGTATTTTGAGCACCACTGTGTTATGCGGTAACACTTTTTTAATGACACACTAATTGCAAATGTTTCTTTATTCATTAAAATAGGTCTAAATTCCACTTTAGTAACAAATTCTATATATTTGGAAACAATACCAGTATATCCAAATATTATATAACCCATATTTTTTATTAATCATAGTCTTAGGAATCTGATATTTTTTCATGGATAATTAAAGAAACAGAATTTTAATTTTTCTCCACTTCATAAAGCAGGATATATAAGCAAGGATATGAGAGTTGATATGGGAGAGGGGGAAGAAAGGACATTTTAAATTCATAATTAAATCTCAAAACCTCAGCACTGTAAGGCAAGAGTGTATGGATAAATTATAAAGTTTGATACCTCGGGAAGGCTGGGATAGCTCAATGGACTGAGCACTTGTCTTGCAGCCCCGGAATCTGAGGATCAAATCCAGTCCCCAGCCCGTGTAAACCCATAAGCTGAACTGTGGCGTGCTTCCCATGTGGGAGGCCCCCAGTTTGGCCCCCAGCTCGTGGGGGTGTGCTTCCCACGAGGGAGGCCCCTGGCCCGGTTCCTGCCCTGCATGGCCCCTGCCCACCGATGTGGAACTAAAACTGTGTAAAGGATTGATGACATGCAACTATGGAGACAGCTCTGGGCCCTGACCCTTCTCTCTGTTTCTCTCTGTCTCTGTCAAAAACAATAAAATAAATCTTAAAAAAAAAAGTTTGCTATCTTGTCCTCAGGTACACCTCTCTCCCTCTTTTGTTTCTCTTTGGATGCTGAAGTCTAAGCAGTTACTAACCAGGCTCCCAGTAGCATCAGTAGCATCTGGGACCTTGTTAGAAATGCAAACCAGGGGGTTCTACCCCAGGTATCTGGAGTCTAACAAGCTTGCTCTGTGATTATTATCATGAAGTACAATTTAGATTTCTCTCTGTTACCCCTTCTGTTAACACTTACCCATTATGTTTTATACCATATACCAAAGGCAAGAAAGTATTACTTAGAGTTGATTAAAAAAAATAAGGATATCCAATATTTTAATAAGCTACTCTCCTGTTTGAATAAGGGGAAATGAACACAAAGGCATCAATGGGTAGTGAGGTATCCTGCAGCAGGCACAAGTTGGAAGAGAATCTTCCTGTTAACTCACCTGGTGGAGAGGGCAGCTAGTCTACCCACACATAAAGTACCCTTTAGTCAGGTTTCTCCCAAGATGCTCAGGGGAAGTACAAAGAAGCTAAACTTCACCTTCACTCAAAAACAGGTGAAGATGTCAGTGACCAGAGCATGAGCCAAAGGGAGACATCACAACTGCAGGAAGGAATTTAGAAAACCAGTCTCTTGGTTAAACAACATCAGAAGTTCTGTGGGAAGCAAGGATCGCTTTCATAGACACAGGCCCTCAACACCGTACGTTCTAGTCCTGAATTTAGGTTTAACAGAGGCACAGGAAAAAAACAAAGGGATTGCTCTTATGTATGTTTTTCCCTCTAAAATAATTATTTCAAGTAGGCCACTCAGAAGAAAGATATAAAAATACACATTTTAATATATATATGAAAGATGATATCATCAAGCCAAAACCCAAAAGAGATTTGCATATTTGGAACTTCTAATATTTTATAATACTCCAGACATTATTGAGTTTATTTGTTTGTTTATTTGTTTTTCTGATGATGTAATGCCTCTTGAATTAGCTCCAGTAGCAACGGATGGGTTTCGAGGTCAGCTTAACTAGTTTATATTCTCTGGGTAGTGCTTTTGGCATCTCCCTCTGCAGGGCCCACTTCCATCAGGTCTCTGACCTCCTTGCCCCAGTCCCTCCTACTCCAGCTGGCTATGACCTCCACCCCACTCTGACATATCACCTTCTTCACAGCTTACGTGCCACAGAGTCTGATCATTTATCTTTTCTAAACTGCCTTCCATTCTCACTCAGGTATATCACATGTGTGATTCCTATATTTTCACATGAGACTAAGTCCCTTGAATGCAGAGACTGTCTTATGCTTCTGTTATATCACCCATCCCGCCAACGCCTGGGTCTGGAAGAGGAGTGTTACAGGGTAGTGCAAGATACGCTTCATAAAACGGAATGAAAGGCTCCAGTGCAAATATACCAACTAGTAAGAAAAGACATTGCTCTTTGAAATACGCCTTCCTCAAAAGACAGTGGAGTGGTATGCTTGCAGCTCACACAAACTTTATTCCTGGGGACCACAGGATGATTAACAACAACAACAACAAATATTCATCAAGCGCTCTACTAAATGTCCATGCTGGCACTGTGAGAGTAGACTCTATACTGTAGATATGGCTAAAATAAACATTCCAGAACCTCAGAGAATTTCCTATACCTGCTCACCAATTCAACCTGGATGGCCACTCAGTGGCCAGTTTGGATTCTGTTACAAGTGCTGGATGGAAATATTTGAGTCCCTGCTCACCCAAAGAGACACGTGACCACCAGCCTGTTGGGCATCTTCTGTTCAGAACACATGTGTAGAGCTCTAGTAACTGACTAGGTAAGGCATGCATATTCAAGGAGGCTGCAGAATTTGATGGAATTTAACTGCTCAGCCTGGAATTAATCAAGGTTTCTCTGTTCAGGCCAGAAAGGACCTCACAGCAATACAGCTTTTGTTTTTCTTCTTAAGCCACAGGAATTACTGAAGAAGGTCCACAAACTACTGATTCTACGTGATTTTAAGTCTGGTAGAAAATAAACAGTTCTCTGGGTAGAGAACAGTATGTTCAATAGAGAAATCTTTCTCCTTTTCTAGGTTCAGGACATCTGTTATCTGCAGCAATCTGTGGACCATAAGTATTGATAGTATTTGACTTTGCATTAATCATTTTAATCTTTATTTATTATGTAGTACATTGCTAGAACAAAACAAAAAATACTCCATAAATTTCAGCTCTACAGAGAAAGGAATGGAAAGTCAGTTTAATTGAGTCCACGTCCAATATTTTAGTTGAAAAAATATCTAAAGCCCCAATCTTTCCTAAATATATAGGGTAGGTCCATCTCCAGCTTTGTCACTGAAAAAATGTTACATTAACATAACTATTATATTTTAGGCAAATGACTTTAGAGGCAGGAAGAAATACCCCAAATTAAAGTGTCTCTTTAGAGAGTTTGTTAAGCTAGCTGAAGGTTGTTCCTTCATGATTCTTATAGCAACAAGCTTAACAAAAATTATACCAGGTTTGTGGTTCTGTGAATCTCAAAAGAATAGACATAATCATAACATGATTCTTATAGAGCTTTGTAGTTTATCAACAGCCTTCAAACACGTCATGGTACTCAGTCTTTTGTGAGCAACCCCTGTGAAGTAAGTAAGGTCACTCTCATTCTGCAGATAAGAATCTGAAACCCAAGGAGATTAAATGACATTCCTGTAATCAGAGTTAAAGCAGTCAGGATGGGCTATCAGCCTGCATTGCAGACATTCAATGTGCCAGGCACTATGCAAAGCATTTCCCATGAGGACTCCTATACTCCTTGCAACAATCTGTTCTTACTAAAAACTGAAGTTCTGAAAGGTTCAATGACTTGCCCAAGTTTACAAAGCTGGTGAGGCCAGCACTAGACATTTGATATAGTTAGTCTATATTTTCTTGTTTTCCAGTTAAGAAGTACAAAGCAAGGATTTGAAAGTCAAGATTTATAATCTCAAATGTTACCTTCTCCATGAAGCAGTTCTTGACCATCACTCTTGCTAATTCCATATTGAGTGAAACTCTTCTACCATAATCAATTATTGCACTCCTTTACTGTATCATAAACGTGTGTTAACTATTTTAATTTCATGTACCCTTAGCTCCCAGAAAAACTTGGATGTGTCTTATTTTTAAAACTCGATTTATTAACCTTGTTTGGAAACTGATAGGCACACTATATGCTTGGTGAGTGAATAAAAAAACAAAGTCCAGTGTTTTCTTATCACGTGCTTGAGAATTGCCAAGTATATCTATTTTAGGCAATTAAAAAGTTCATCTAAAATGTCATTCCTGGCACAAATGCTTTTGAAAAATCTTTGGCAAGAATAGAGAAATTATAAATATGATTAAGGCTCTTATTAGGCAAGATAGGCCAAGAAAGAATATGATACTTCCTGAACATTCATGTGCAAACTTTTAAAAGCTGTATAAAAGATAGCTTTAGTTACATGAGTCTACATGTTCTTCTCTACACATAACATGCAGTCTATGTTCTTCACATCCAACCCAAAGTCTTCCCAGTGACATTTATTCCTTCTTTATTTTCAGTTGTAATGGAGAACAACTGAAACTGCCATTCCACCGTGTCTTTTAACTTATCATGGAATGCTGGGTTCCCTGTTAATCATTCAAACAGCAATGAAATTAAGATGGAAGATGTAGAATCTGACTTGGGGTGTCTCAGCTTCCGCAGGGGCTGTGAAATGTAAAGACACCTGTGCCCTCAACTTCTTTATTGTGACTCTTATTTTTTTGTCATTGTTGTCACTCCAGTTGCTAAAGTATCTGAATTCATTTCTCTGTCACCATATTTCATGGAGCTCTTTGTTCTAGTAAGACAGTGACTCAGAAGGGACCTCCCAGCATGGTTCAGGGGGTTCTTGAGGTGCATGAGCATTTTGCATTCTTAACTGGGGCTCTGAAAGGTTGGGCTAGGTAACACATCTCTGAGACTTCTCCTTTAAGTTCAAGTGGGCCTCAACCAGAAACTTATAGCCGATGACCATTCTTTGACTTATAATGAAATGCAAGTCAAAGCTGGATTCAACACTGGTAGAATGCAAAACTCTGCTTAACAAAATGACTGACCCACTCATAATGAGAGGAAATCAATAGTTTAAAAAAACCTTGGCATCCTTCTCAAATTATGTTAATGGGAATCAGATATTTATAAAATGCTTGGGGTCCCCTGCATGTTTCCACTTTAACAAACAAGCATGAGAAATAACTATTCAATCAATAGGTTTTTCATAAACTTGAACGTGTCCATAGACCAAATAAATATCAACCTACCCTAACTTCTTACCATTTACTCACTTGTCCAGGGTGAATTAGCAATAGTACCTTTTTTTTTTTTACATTCTTCTAAATTTCAATTAATTAGAACTCTACCCATTACAATTCTCACTGGGTGTTTTACTCCCTTGGTAAAATGTAATAGAGACAAATCCCAAGAAAACAACGAAGAGAGAATTACTCCACAAAGCATTTTTCCAGCGTATGCACTTGTCTTGGAATGCATTCAACCAAGTTCCACCCCTGCCCTTTCTGATCCTTATTCAACAAATTACATTTTCATTACAACATCTAGGAATGGCATTGAGCAAAAGAAAGAAAGAAAGAAACAAACAAAAACCAGAAAAATAAAGATTGAGACACTGGGATTTCTTCTAAACATGGATATTTCATTGACATTTCATTACAGATCTGGGGCTTAAAATTAAGGGTTTAAGGTGATCATCTACAGAAAGCTGGTCTAAGACCAAGCAAGGGAGAAGTTCCACAAAGCATTGGTGTCACAAAGCAGGCTTACCCACAGAGCACATCCTAGGCCAGGTTACTCTCCCAAGAAACAGAAAGAGAGCAGTTGGTCCTCAAAGTGCCCTGGGAGCCACTTTTTGTTGTGAATAAAGCAAATTTAAGGCTTTCTCTGAAAGCCTCTGGTCTCTATTAGATTACTTCAACTTGGTATCAACTGAAATAAAAACATACCAACCAGACAGGTAGGCTACTCACCTTTTCAAAAACTACTCGCAGAAAGGAGGATGCTATTTGCCACACAATAAAATAAATAAGGGGATAAATAAAACAATACAAACAAACAAGTGCTGGGGTGATGGATTTAAAAGCTGGACTACCAATGTTTAAGAAGTCATAGGAGCATCCCCTTACCTGTTTTGATATTGATGGCAAAAAAATTCTGAGGATTCCCACTTGTAATCCTGTATGTCAGCTTTTCATTGGAAGTAGAATCAGGGTCCTCTGCCTGGATCTGAATGACAGATACGTCCTTAGGGGAGTTTTCCATGACAACAGGATAATAAATAGGTTCTGAGGTCAGTGGGGCATTGTCATTCACATCTTCAATTTCAATGTAGACCTCAATAGTGGAATAAAGTGGGACAACACCCCGATCTGTGGCATACACTGTCAACCAGTAGGACCCCGTTGTTTCTCGATCCAGAATGTCTGCCGTAGAGAGGACTCCTAAGAGAAAACAGAGAGAGCGTGCCTGTTACCACACAATCAGAGGACACTGAGTTAATCATCCCAAATTCAGGAAAGCAATGCTAAGTAAGCATGGAATATAAAAAAAATAATTCACACTGTAAGATTATATTAAGATGTTTCTCCTTATAGAAGAAAATTATATTCTGCAAAACCATATTAAAGCGTTCTACCACTTGAGAAGTAGAACTGCATTCTCAAATACTTTATTTGGATTTTGGGGATAGACATATCTGAACACATGTATACACAACACAGAAGAGACAATAGGAAGCAAGGGGAACAGAGTGGGGCATAGGTCAAAACACTTCCCATGTTGCATGAGAAATTAGAGCAGTATCAAGTCAATATCTCCATTTGACCTGATATTGAATTGATTTCCTATGCAACAAAGAGCTCTCACAGGGTACATTATTTTATGTGTTCATTCACAAAAATGTAAAAAGCCTTTCAAATATTGTTTTGCCTACTAGGATGAAAAATATTTTGCATGCAGAGATGGAAGGCCTCTTTTATACAGCTTCCCTGAAAATCCAGTCATAATTATTCCAAACAATTGGAGAAGTCATACCAACACATTTTCTGAATGAGCTCTAGCCCCCTCAAGAGCTCTACAGAAGGCCCTGAACAAACACTGAGCCACTTTGAGAGACACTGTTGGACAATCATTTTATATTAGGAGCACAAAAATGGTTGCTCTGCTCCTCCCACCTTTTTCATTTCATGATTGAAATAAATGCCAACCAGGAAATCAGATGTCTGTCAGAAAAGCCAGGAAAAACCCAGTGCTCCTCAATGTCTTTGCAGTCCTCATGGATTAACCAACGCTTGGAAACTTACTACAGGGATGGGACCATACACATTTCCACTGTAACAGGGAAGCTCTGGGGCTCAGATTCTACAAACTCTGAAAGTAGTCAGGAGACTGATGGAAGACAAGGAATTCCTTTAGACCCTAATGGAATGAGTCAAAAAACAACTCTCCAATTCTGGCTGAAATCCTCTAGCTTCTGCATTCCCATTGGACTGTATTAGGACATAATATGGCCGTAGACCCAGCAAAAGCAAACTGCCAAGTATAGCAACTGGGAGGGTGGAGGCTGAAATACTTAGCTTCGTAAAGCTCAGAGAGCTAAATCATTCAAAGGGGAGAACCCAACTGATGCTGAAGTTTCAATTCCAAAGTTATCCACCAAAGAACCCTGCACTGTGTAATGCCGTGCAACCAAAGAATCTTAAAAAATATTCTCAGTGAAAATATGTAAAATGAGTTCCTGCAAATTCATGGGTAATATCTGGATGTCAGAACAGAAACGCTGATATGGCATTAGAAGAATGTATACCAGATAATAAATCAAGGAAAAAACTTAGAAAAATTAAAATTAAAAAAATCATGATTGTAAATATGAGGCCAAGTGTCCATCAACTGAATAAATAACAGTCAGTCTTATAAACTCGGCTGGGACAGGGTAGAATGTCAACATAACTTCAGAGATGGCTCTGAGTGCTGGAGACTTGGCCAGGTGTGAAAACATCTAGGATAAGGTGACCAGATTTTAACATTGGTAAAGCGGGACACCATTGACCGGGGAGAGCATCTAGAAGAGGGCCCAGGATGGCAC
>PVKE010009183.1:0-45532 GCA_004027555.1 Craseonycteris thonglongyai | reverse complement strand
CCCCCAGTTCAGTTCTTGCCAGGACCTATGTGGGAGGCTCCCAGCCCAGTTCCTGCCCTGCGCAGCCCTGTGCCCACCTGTGGAGTGAAACTATATGGAAAACTAATGTCAACTATGGAGACTGCTCTGGGCCCTCCCCCTTCTCTCTGTCTCTCTCTGTCTCTGTTTCTCTCTGTCAAAAATCAATAAAATAAATCTTTAAAATGCATGTACTTATTCTATGTCTTTTCCATTTTAGAAATTATGATGTTAACAACAGGTAAGATTCCTATTTGTACTGGATATTTGGAACCCCCCCACCCAATCCCCCACCAAGATAAGAATAATAGTGAGAAAAACCTTTATAAGAGGTACAGCTAAAATTCAAACTGGTTTTCTAACAGTTACTAACCACATTACTCATCTTGTTCTGACCAAGCCTTTCTGTAAGCAAGGGAGAAAAGGATTACTTCAACTGACTAAAGACTTAATCCCTTCCTCTGAGTCCAACTATAATAATAATATACTCTTTCTATTCTGAATGGGGCCACGATTCATGGAACTAACAGACCAATGTCTGACATAAGATCAATGAAATGCTATGGTTCCTTTTTGACACTGAAAAAATAAAGTAGCACCTGCAGCAATAGGGCATTATAAATAATAGCAAGGCACAACTGGTGTCAGAGATCTGGGTTCAAGTCCCAGCTCTACCATTTACTATAGGACCTTGAATGAGTTTTCCTCATCTATATAATGGGAGTCTTAGTGATAATCTTGTATTTTTATGAGGACTACTGAGACTTAGTACACAGAAGCTTATCACATTGCCTGATATATGATAGCTTAATAACTTATTAATGATAATATAAATATCCTAATTATTATGAACTTGCCACCTGTCCCAACCAATTATCATAGCTAGCTGAAATTTTAGAAATTTTTAATACTATCAACTTGTCACATAGCATAATAAATCTGATTCTGATCAAATTCAACAGGCACCTACATTTTTTTTCTTTTTCCATGATTAAACAATACATTCCTAAAGGTCTTTCTAGATACAGAAAGAATGTCACTAATGTCATCATTTTTATTTAAAAAAAGACACTTCTAAAAAGAATATTTCCAGCCAGTAGAAATTAAGGGGGAAAATATGTATGTGAAATGCCTAATCTCTGAATCACATTTAGAAACAGAAATAAGTTTCCTCGAAGACAATTTGGTAGTTGTCTGGGTTATAACATGACAGTAGCATAAGGAGTATGCTCTTGACGGGAAAAACTAAAACTCTCCCCACAAATGGAACTTTTCTCAGTACACAACTCATAATTTTTGCTATTGTGTGGAAGTTCTTAACTTCAGATCTGTGACTGAAATTTCAGCTAAGGTTTATCAGGGGTCTCCAAACTACAGCCTGGGCTGCATCGGCCCTCTCATCCAGCCCACAGAGACCTTTTTATCTGAATAAAATAATATTAAATAAATATTTAAAAACAACATCTATGTTTTGATTCTTTTTTATTTGGACCTCGAGTGTGTAGTCGGCCCCCAAACTGCTGTTTGATAGTTAATGCGGCCTGAAAAGTTTGGAGACCCCTGGTAGGTGAGCATTTTGCAGAAAGGGGATACAACAACTTTTTAAAAATGAAATTCTCATGCAAACAAAAAAGCAACAAGGACAAAAAAAAAGGATTGGGAAAATATTTACTGTAACAGATTAATAGTTATATGATAGTGGTTTTCAATTTTTTTAAAGATAGATTGCTTTGGGAAAGCCTATCATTTTCTGCTTACCACAACAAATAAGAAAGCAACTCTGCTGAGATATGAGATTTCAGTTCTATTAGTTAATTAGAATTGAGAAAGAATAAAAATTCATATCCAAAACATTTATAAAGTACTACCCCTAGGAAACCATTTGGAGTGCTCCTATGGACTACACACTAAAAAACCAGGCATGCAAAGAGATTCCTTCCTATAGTATTAACAAGGCATTCTTTCTATGCACCACCCCCTGGAAACAGCTTTGTTATTCAGAATCCATGGCTTTAATGGTGTTTTTTGGAGGCAGCTGTTTTGTTAATTTGTTTGTTTCTTCCTTTAAGAAGAGTAAATTAATGCCAATGTTTAAGAATACAGAAGGGTAAAACCATCTCTGTGCTAGAATAAACAGATTGACTCTAAAGCTGGTTTAATATCACAAATGATCTGCAAGTAATGGGTAAAATCCAATAATGAAAATCTAAAGTTATTTTAGTAGACCTACTATATAACTAGATCATACTCTAGGCTGTCAAATATTAAAAACAAAACTGTAGCTCATATTAAGTTAAAAATAAATGATGTGGACACAGAAGGAGAAAATAGGAACATGATGCAACTACCTTCTCACTCAGCTTTCTTTTCTCTACTAATTCCTGGGGCTTTTGCAGGGAGGAAGCAGTTTGGGAATTATACAGTTTATAAACAAAGACGCTTACCTATTGAGAGAACCAAAAAATAAAAAGTTCCATTTCCCTCTTATTTTATATTTGCCCCATACCAAAACACACGATCCAGTATTCCTTTAGTTTCTTATACATTTTAAAATTTATTTTAATCCAACACATATTTATTCAATAGTACACTGGCACTATGGGTTATTAAAATAATTGTTCTTAAAAACTAATATAGTAGTGAAATTTTTAACTAGTCAGCCTGAAACCATTAACTGGTTCTAATTTAAACATACTTTTTCTAATAAAGGATAGGTATATTTATGACTTATTTCCCCTAAGTGCTCAAAGCACAATTATCAAATGAAACAGAAAGATTAAACTCCCTTCAGATTATAGAGCTTTCCTACTTCAAGCAATGCTGTAACAAATGTTTGGCTTGCTTCTCTGGACACCTACTCTTTAAAAATTATTCTTTCTTTTTTCTTTTTTTTTTTTGACAGAGAGAGAAAGAGAGAGAGAGAGAGAGAGAGGGAGAGAGAGAGAGAGAGAGAGAGAGAGAGAGAGAGAGAGAGAGAGAGAGAGAGAGAACTGAACTGGGGGCACTCCCCAGTTCAGCACATGAGTCTGCACGGCCAGGGCCGGGATTTGATCCTCGTCCCCACTGCTGCAAAGTGAGCACTTAACCCACTGAGTCATCCCAGCTTCCCCTTTTTCTTTTTTTAAGATTTATTTTTATTGTTTTTTGACAGAGAGAGACACAGACAGAGACAGAGAGAAGGGAGAGGGCCCAGAGCAGTCTCCATAGTTGACAGCATTAGTTTTCCATATAGTTTCACTCCACAGGTGGGCGCAGTGCTGCACAGGGCAGGAACTGGGCTGGGAGCCTCCCGCATAGGCCCTGGCAAGAACTGAACTGGGGGCACACCCCAGTTCAGCATATGGGTCCGCAGGGGCTGGGATTTGATCCTCAGGCTCCGGGGCTGCAAAGCGAGCGCTTAACCCACTGAGCCATCTCAGCTTCCCTAAAAATTATTTCTTATGTACACAAATTTTAAGTGTATAGCTCAATGAGTTTTTACATATGCAAACATCCAATTAACCACCACCCAGATCAAAGATACAGGACATTTCATCACTCTAGAAGATTTTTCTCATGCTCCTTCCCAGTCAATACTCTTTCCCTTCTGCAACAGATAACACTATTTTAATTTCTATCACCATAGTTTAGTGTTGTATCTTTTTTCTTACATCTTTTAAAAAAACTACTAGTTTCAGGTGTACAAAACAACATAGTGATTAGACATTTGTTCATCTCACAAATTGACAACCCCAACAAGTCTACTATCCATCTGATACTTACATAGCTATTACAATACCATTGACTACATTCCCTATACTGTATTTTACATCGTAGGACTATATTTTTTAAAATTATAGTCGACATACAGTAGTATATTAGTTTCAGGTGTATAGGGAAGTGGTTAGACATATAATTTGAGGTGATACCCCCAATTAGTCTAGTACCCATCTGACACTATACATAGTTTTTACAATATAATTGACTATATTCCCCATCTCTGTGACTATTTTGTGACTACCAATTTTTACATCCTATTCCTTCACCTTTCTCACTTACCCTCTCAATCCCCCTCCCATCTAGCAACCATCAGTCTGTTCTCTGTATCTGAGTCTAGTTCTGTTTTGTTTATTCTGTTCTTTAGATTCCATATAAGTATGATCATATGGTATTTGACTTTCTCAGTCTGACTTATTTCACTTAGCACAGTACCCTCTAGGTCCATCCATGTTGTTGAAAATGGTAAGATTTCATTCTATTTTTATGACAATAATATTCCATTGTATATATTACCACAATTTCTTTAGCCAGTTGTCTATTGATGGCCATTTCAGTTGTTTCTGTACCTTAGCTATTGTAAATAGTGCTGCAGTAAACATAGGGGTGCATATATTATTTCAAATTAGTGTTTTGGGATTTCTTTGGATAAACGCCCAGGAGTGGAATTGCTGGGTCATAAGTTAGTTCTAGTTTCTATTTTTTTGAGGAATCTCCATACTGTTTTCCATAGTGGCTACACCAATTTGCAACCCCATCAACAGTACACAAGGCTTCCCTTTTCTCCACATCCTTGCCAACACTTGTTTAGTGCTGTATATTCTTGATATTCATTAAACAATGAATGCATCTTCATATAGTGTCTACTTTTATGTCTTGCTTCTGTTACTCAACAGTGTATTTTTGAAATCACCCAAGCTATATTTATTAGTTCGTTCTTTTTTTATTGTTATGTAGCATTCCTTTTCACAAACATACCAGTTTAGACATGTGGGTTGTTTCCAGTGTTTAGCTACTATGAATACATGTCTTTGATGAATATATGCATTCATTTCTCATATATATGAGGGCTGTCCAGAAAAACTCCAGCCATGTCAATATAATGAGAACGGTTACATGGCTAGATAGCTTTTGGACAGCTAATCAATCAATCAATCAATGGAATTACTGGATTACATAAAAATATGTTTATCTTTAGTAGATACTGCCAGTTTTCCAAAGTGATTGAATAAATTTACACTCTCACCAGCAATGATTAAAACTTAGCTACACCCTTGTCAACTCCTGGGATTGTATTTTTTTTTTTTTTAATATTTATTTATTTTTTAATTGTTTTTTGAGAGAGAGAGAGAGAGAGAGAGAGAGAGAGAGAACCGAACTGGGGGAGCTCCCAGTTCAGCACATGGTTCCGCACGGGCCGTGGCCAGGATTCGATCCCCGGTCCCCAGTGCTACAAAGCGAGCACTCAACCCACTGAGCCATCCCGGCTTCCCCTAAGTATTTTTAATTTTAACTATTCTGATGGGTGTGCAATGCTATCTCATTATTTTATTTCCCTGGTGAGTGATGATAATACTTTTTCACATGCCTAATGGCAATCTGGACAACCTCTTTTTTGAAGTATGTGTTCAAATCTTTAGCCTATAGTAGACTTATTGGGGGTGATCACTTCATAAGTTATATAAATGTGTAATCACTGTGTTGTACATCTAAAGCTAATATAATATGTAATTGTAATTGAAAAAAGAAAAAGCCCGAGGAAGCTGGGATGGCTCAGCAGGTTAAGCATTTGCTTTGCAGCATTGGGGACAGAGGGTCGAATCCCAGCTTCGGCCTGTGTGAACCCATATGCTGAACTGGGGTGTTCTTCCCATGTGGGAGGCTCCAAGCCCCGCTCCCACCCTGCACAGCCCCCAACCACTTGTGTGAAATGAAACTATGTCAAAAACTGACGTACAACTATGGAGACTACTCTGGGTCCTCCCCCTTCTCTCTGTCTCTGTCTCTCTCTGCCTCTGTCAAAAACAATAATAAATCTTAAAAAAAAAAAAGTCTAATGATAAAAGAGTAAGTTAGTAAGGAAGAGGGATGGGATTTAAATAGAGGTCTCTCCATCACTGTGCACTGCCTCCCATCATGACCCTGCAAAGAATTCAGCACTTATAAACTATTCAATAACTAAATTTCTCACATCAACCCCCTGCAAAAGCCCCATTTCTAAAGTGATTTCTTCCTTTATTTTGCAGAGCATTTGATATATTCTGAATCAAACTATTTTCTTATAGCCTGTGGAGTGACTACTTAATTTCTTAGTGATCTCTTTTGATGAAAAGAAGCTACTAATTGCAATGAAGTCCAATTTTTCAATTCTTTTATGGCTAGTGTTTTTGTGAACATCTTTTTCTTGCAAGGAAACTCTAAAAATCACTTTTCCTAAAAGAAAAATTTTTAAATATTACCTTTACCTAGTTCTAAGTGGCTTACTGTAAGATCAGATACAATAAAGACCACAAACCAATTATAATAAAGATTAAAAAAAAAAAAGGGAAGGGACAGTGAAGAAATCATAATGAAAAGGAGAACTGTTAACAATAACAGTCCTAGGCTAAAGGAAGCTACTGAAATTTAGTTATGAGTTTCTTGGCAAAATAATTTTGTTTTTTAAAGTTATATAAGTAAAAACAAAGAACAGACTTGGGAAGTAACTTGATGAGGTGAAATGTACAAACACTCTAAAGAAATTTAAATTGTGGAGACCTGATTTAGAAGAAATTGGCAAAATTGGCAATGATGGACTTTCAAGTTGATAAGGCCAGTGTGAGATTTACAATAATCCTAATAATGACATTGAGCTATGGAGCAATCACTCAGAAGAAACTGTCAAGTTTAGTTTTATATTGTTTCTAAATTTGCTGCTCATTTGTTTCACATTCACCCCTGAATAGGAAAATAATAATAGCAATAAAGGAGTTAAAAACTAGCAAGTGCCTTATGTCAATCTAATTCTCATCCATGAAATCTAAGATTATAGAATAAGCCCATTCAACAACAATTGAGAATCATGGTCCCTCACCCCTAACAACAACAAAAAAATGCAAACGGTTCACACTACTTTGGAAAAAAAAAAAAAATTAAAAGTCCTCAATCAATAGATAGTCAAATACTAAAGGACCTCACCATAACCATTACTTCAAATTCACAATATTAAAAAACAAAACAAGGGGAAGCCGGGATGGCTCAGTGGGTTAAGCGCTCACTTTGCAGCGCTGGGGACCCAGGATCGAATCCCAGCCCTGGCCCTTGCGGACCCATATGCTGAACTGCGGAGCTCCCCTAGTTCAGTTCTCTCTCTGTCTCTGTATCGCTCTCTCTGTCAAAAAAATAAATTTATTTGACATTTAAAAAAATAATAAAAAACAAAACAAACTAACACTATTATAGGGGATGCTGGAATGGCTCAGTGGGTTAAGCGCTTGCCCTGCAGTACCAAGGTCTGAGGATCGAGCCCCAGTCCCCGGCCCAGTGGACCCATATGCTGAACTGGGGTGTACGATCCCCAAGTTCGAGCCTCTTGTTGGGGCGAGCTTCCCAGCCCCTTCGCACCCTTTATGGTGCCCCGCCCACCTGTGCAGGATGTAAACCAAGTCGGAAACTGATGACCTACAACTATGGAGACTGCTCTGAGCGCTCCCTCTTAACTGTCATCTGTCGGTCTCTCTGTCAAAACAATAATTCTTAAAAAAACAACCCAAAAACTATTATTATAGCCATTTGACAGCTGGGGAAACTGTGACATACAAAGTAACCTCCCCAAATCGAGTCACTAGTCAACAGAAACACATACTCTACTCAACTTTCTTCATGTTTTCTGGCAACTATTTCCTTTCATCCTGTCACTAGCAAAACAAGCCAACACCATGTCTGTAACATAACTTTTTTTTTTTTTAATCACTGAGTAGGAAACCTAAAAGAAACAAGGACCCCTTCAACAAAGTTCGTTTCAAGAATGAACAAAGCCCACAGTTAACTTCTGCTGGGTAAACGCCTCCCCTCACCCCCGTTTCTTTAGCTGAAATATTCTCTTCCTTCTGTGATCCCCAAGATTGTCGTTATTTAGCCCCAATATAAGGAGACAAGCAACTGCACTTCCAACCCAGAATCACTCTGAAATAGGTTAGCTCGTAACAACGTCCTGCTTTTCTGATGACAGCAGCTTCCCGGGTCGTCCCCTTAGTCCTCATAGGCTCCAGAAGCAGCTGCCACTTTCCTCTTAAACACCAACGACGGCCCCTGGTTTCCAGTCCCCGGTCCGGGGCGCCTTCTCCTCCCCACCTCCCTACCCCACCGCTGCCGCACGCCTCCCCGCTCCCACCCCCAGCATTGGTAGCTCGTGCTCACCTCGGCCCCCGACAGGAAGGGGTGCGAGGGCCCTGTGATCGTCAGGTAATTGTCATTTCCTCCGGGAAACTGGAAACCAAAAGAAAATCGCGGGGATAAGTTAGGCGGAGCAGGCAGTTAGCTTGGAGCGATGGATTCTGACCCCGACATTCGGACAACACTCCCCGCCCCCCACTCTCCCTCCCGTCAGGTCAGCCGCCTCTCCGTCCAGCTTCCCGCCTCTACTTCAACTCGATCGGCCGCACTCTCTCGTCAGCTTTCTCAGCGCTCAAGTTCCTACCTCCATCTTCACACAACAGTTACCACCGTCTCAGTCCCCTCATCGCTCCCACCAGCCCCCCAAGACTCGGAACTGCCGTCACTTCCGCAAGGACGCGTGTATCTCTCTGCTGATTAGAAGGAGTGCGGTAGCGCTTGTTACGAATCAGGCCTGAGACGGCCGGGAGGACGGAAAAGGTAGCTATCGCCCCCTGGAGCCTGGTGGGGTAATGACATGTAGGAGTATTAGAGGCGTCCTGGCGGCGGTATCTGGGTGTTACAGCGTCGCTCCAACCGAGAGAGGACTTCTGGAGAGAGCAGTAGAGATGGGATCTGAGCTAGAGGGGCCGGAGGTCGGCTGGTTGAGTGGCTAGACAGGCCGGAGGTAAGTGGCTGTAGAAGTTGGGCGGACCCGGAATCCGGAGGAAACGGGACCATGACTTATGCTTATCTCTTCAAGTACATCATCATCGGGGACACAGGTAACCCGCGGGCGCCTGCCCTCACAGCTGGGGCGGGGATCCGAAGCTCCCAAATAGAGCCGTGGGGGGCGGGGCTCATTGAGTGGGCTGGGCGATTAGGTGAAGAAGGGGCGGGGGCAGGGCGGGCGGGGGCGGGGCTCGGAGCTCCCCTTCCCCAGTCCGGTGTGTCTGGACTCGGGACTGCACCCGGGCTGCAGGACTCCTGGAACGTGCGTCCTCCTCTTTAAGGTGTGGGGAAGTCATGCCTCCTCCTGCAGTTTACAGACAAGAGATTCCAGCCTGTGCACGACCTCACAATAGGTAAGTGCATCTACCTGTCCCTGAACAGATAATGAAACCTGACTAGCTAACGTGGAAAGTTAGCAGTCTTCAGGGTTCCAAGTAAAAAGTTAGCTCTCTCTACCTTTAAACTAGTCTAATGTGTTAAATGAGGAGTTGACCAATCAGATGCTATAAATGAGGAATAGTGTTATGAGGAGTGAGTAATTGAGAGGTAACTTTAGAGATGAGCATGAAGGATGGAGTAGTTGCTATAGGATTTTTCTTTTTACTGCATTTTGAATGTTTATGGAAAATCCCACGAAAGCTAACTACTTAATTCAAAAACTCACCTTACTTTGCAGTAAGATAATGCTAGCCTCGTATGTTTTTTAAAGTAATTACCAATATAGACATTTTGTGTGTGTTGGAAGAAAATTGAAGTCATCCTAGACTTAAAATTAACAGGTAGAAGAAACTAATAATTTTTAAAGAAGAATAGAGTTCCAAAAACACGGGTTATCTTGGAAAGTATAAACATCTCCCACATATTTGGGATAAGGCATGGCCTGCTGGGGCTGTAGCAACATGTTCCCCATAATCTCCATAACCTCAGCCAAAATAAAGAAAGGAAGAAAAAATTATATATATATATATATATATATATATATATATATATATATAGCCTTCTTGCCATGCAAATGCAGTTTTTGAATAAAATCCCTAGCTCCTATTCTTACCATATTGCCACTTGCAGTTCCACCTTATTGATATCTGAAGTTTGTACTGCTCTCAAAGGACTTATTCAGAGCCAAATAACTAGTGGTATTAGAAAAGGAGTTAGAGGGAAGCTGGGATGGCTCAGTGGGTTAAGCGCTCACTTTGAAGCCTTGGAGCCCCGGGATCAAATCCTGGCCCTGGCCCATGCGGACCCATATGCTGAGCTGGGGTGTGCCTCCAGTTCAGTTCTTGCTGGGGGCTATGCGGAGGCTCCCGGTCCAGATCCTGCCCTGAGCAGCCCCGCGCCCACCTGTGGAGTGAAACTATATGGAAAACTAATGCTGTCAACTATGGAGACTGCTCTGGGCCCTCCCCCTTCTCTCTGTCTCTCTCTGTCTCTGTTTCTCTCTGTCAAAAATCAATAAAATAAATCTTAAAAAAAAAAAAGTTTGACTACTGTTAAATTGTATTATTTAATAAATAATCTGTAGATACCTGGATAATTTCTCTAAAAAAATTGTAACACTTTGGTCAGAAAAGGAGTTAGAGGATAGAATCAACAGGAAAATATTTTTGGAAATGAATGTTAAGTGGACACCTACACTGAGATAAATGCTAATGATACAGTGCTTGACAAGGCAAACTGTGGCTGCCCTTAAGTAGCTTACAGTCTTACAGTGTAGGAGGTGGGTGGGGCTGGGTGTAGATTCAGTGTAGTGACAAGTAAACTGCTATGGCAAAAGAGGAAGAGAGACTGCCACCTTTATCAGGAAAGGCTGAAAACTGAAGAATGAGCAACAGCTGGCCAGGCAAAGTGATCAGTGCAGAAGGGAATAACATGTGCAAAGACTCATGAATGATAGAGATCAGGCTACCTTTAGAAAATTGTAAGTAATTTAATATGTCTGGAGCATGGTGTTTGAAGTGGAGAGTGGCAAAAAAAAAAAAAAGAGAATAAAATAGGGACCAAGTTTTGAAACACTTGAAGGCAATGGGAATAAATGACAAGTTTTAAAGCAGAGGATTAAGTTTTCCTCAGAATCCAATATAGGCTCTGTTTCTTTCTGAATTCAGTCCTCTGTACCAAGATAAACAAGGCAGATGGGTAGAAAATATGTGCATATAATATAAGGGTCCCTGGGTGCATAACTAGAGAAAGTTGCATAAAAAGGGACAAAATTTTATATTTCAATTCTTCATTTAAATTCCTATTGTTCAGAAAGGAAAAAAAATAGTGACTTTTTGAAGTAGCCTATCATTATTCTTGATGAAGCTGTCTAAGAGTAATAAATTATATTTTTATATTTTATCAACTGCAGCACTTTGGAGTTGAGGGAGATACTTCGATATACTGTTTGTGGGACCACTGAATAGGCATGTATCGGCCCATTAGCAGAAGCGAAATCAGTGCCTTTTCTACTTGGAAATAAGAATTCCTCAAATAAAGTACTGTCTAAAAATAGAAAATAGGACAGGGAGATGAGTAGGTGAGTAGGGATGGGGCATCAAATATATGGTGATGGAAAGAGAACTGACTCTGGATGGTGAGCACACAATGCAATACATAGACGATGTAATATAGGATTGTGCACCTGGAACCTATGTAATTTTTACCAACCAATGTTACCCCAATAAATTTAACAATTAAAAAAGAAAATAGGACAAATGGTCCAATTTATGATTAAGTGTTTTTAATGTAAGTGACCTTTGAGTTTTAACTTTTGTCCTGACATTAGCTTGAAAGATGATGAGTGCCAAGTAAACCAAAACTTTTATTAAGACCGTTAGTTTCTGCCCTCCTATGAGGAAGGCTGTTTTCTGATGAACTCTGGGAATTGTTGAAGATCTGAAATGAATCATTCTTGAGAACTTATTTCTTAAATGATAGACGCTTTTCTCAAAAAAAATATCAAGAATTGCAAAAAATAAATTGTTCCATATAGAGGACTAGAGAGTGACTTCGAGAAAATGCTAGTAAATATTTTCATATATTAGAACTGTTTAAAAAGTTACAAAATTAAACATTACCTATTTAAATGTTGGGGTTAACTGACATTGCTAAAAATTTATTCACCTTTTTTTTTTGACTTCTTAATTTATTTTATCTTCAAGTCATTATCACCTAAAACACAGTTTTTAATTCTTGAAGAGAAATGAAACTTTAAGAAACACAAAACTAATTGGAGTAAATTTAGGCAGGGGTAATGGGCTTAGTGGCACTAGTACATGGGGAAAAAACATGAGCCTCTCACTCAATGTAGCTGTTCATGAGAATCACATTTTTTCTCTTGGTCTTCCCTAATAGGTGTGGAGTTTGGGGCCCGTATGGTCAACATTGATGGAAAGCAAATCAAACTGCAAATCTGGGATACGGTGAGAGAGGACAAAATAATTTAGTCCCTGATCAAGATCCAAATATAACACTAAAGTAAGGTGACCAGACGTCCCGCTTTTGGCGGGACAGTCCTGATTTTTAACAATTTGTCCTGCGTCCCGCGGCATTTTAAAAAAGTCCCGATTTTTGGAAAGAATGTACGACAAGCTAGGGAACGGTGGGAGATAGACCAAATTTTTAATCAAGAGCCCCTTCCCCCCCACCCCTTTCCCGGTCAATGGTGTCCCGCTTTACCAATGTTAAAATCTGGTCACCTGGGAAAGCCGGGACAGCTCAGCGGGTTGAGCTCTCGCTTTGAGGCCACGAGGACCGGGGATCGAGTCCCGGCTCCGGCCCAGGCAGGACCCACATGCTGAGCTGGGGAGTTCCCACAGTTCGGTTCTCTAGCTGTCTCTGTCTCTGTCTCTCTCTATGTCAAAAGTAAAATAGAAATAAATATGCACTGAAGATAAAATAATTACTCTCTATAAATATAAAAAAAAAAAAAAAAAAATCTGGTCACCTTACACTAAAGGCTGACACGGGGAAAACGCTATGAGGGTGTGGCTAATGGTGGAGATCAGACTAGGCAGTTAGAGTGAAATCAAAGAAGTAGGGAAGCTTTCACTTCCCCTTGTTACAGTTAAAAATAATGAATGCCAGATTTAAAATTTTTTGTTTTAAATTACTCATGTAATATATGAGTATTTTTATAATAAAAATAAAAACAAATAGTGTAAGTGTATAGAGTAAAAGGTGAATGTCCATCCTGTTTACATGCATAAACACTTCTCCATCCCAATTTTGGTTTCTGCTTTACCAGAGTAAACCACTATTAATGATTCAAACTTTTTTCTCTGTATTTATATACATAAATAGAAACAACTATATGGTAGTGGTGTTGTTTTTGTTGGTTTTTAGAATTGCGGTAAAGTAGACCTAGCTTTGTGACTTAGATATTTTTTTTTTTAGCATTCTTTATGTTTTGTAGACTTTCCCATGTCAATATATGTAGACCTACCTTATTTCTTTTAATCATTGCATAGAATCATAGAATGTCTGTCTGTCCCATAATTTATTTTACCATCTTCCCATTGATGGAAATTCCAGTTTCTAATTTTTTACCATTGCAGTTTCATTGATCATTATTATTTACAACATCTTTGTGCATATACTTGAAGATTTCTGTGGAATGCCTGTCCAGAAATGGAAATTCTAGGTTAAGGTTATGCCTATTTTAAAATTTGACAAATGTAGGACTGCCAAAATTTAACTTGACTTAAATTGCTTTCATGTGCATTATCTCAATTTGGTTTGTACTTTAGTTTTTCCTAAGAAAAATAATATTCTAGTCTCTATTTTAAGTTAAAGGGAGGTACCACATATTCCTACTATTCAACTACCGGTAAATCTCTTCCTATTTTTGTTTACTTCTTATTTGATTCTGTTCTCAGAACTGAGAACTGAAGCCCTAATATCTGTCTACAAGCAGTTCACAAGTGACTTCCTTTTTTGCCTCCCTTTCCCCTCTCCCCACCTGACATCCTCCAACATATGCAGGTGTCAGTCTTAAAAATAGCTTCTTCGCACTCTAGACCCTTTTTGCACAGAATCCTTTTCTGTGAGTCTCTAAGGTTGTTACCACTTTAGGATGATGCACTGATTGATCAGCTGTTTTTAACTGGGATGATATTATCCTGTACATTTGTTGGTTATATTTGCAAGCATTTTAGTAACCTTTTTCCCTTCTGATCAGATTTTTTCATCTTACCATATTGGCTTGACCTAATGATAGAAACTTGAATCACTTCACAACTGTGATAGTGGTAGTACTATTTCAATACCTCTAAAACTTCCAAACGTGCTGCTTTTGGCCAGTTTTGTCTCTAGCCTTTTCCTTCCAATAGAGCCTAAAAGGTATTTATTATTCTATATATGTTGCCAAGGTTAAGTTCATATATTTCTTAAACAGCTGCCACTTACTTATTTTATTCTCCTTTTTACTCTTGGGGCTTAGGGGTTCTTTGTCACTCACTATTAATCTAAGTAAGTTTTGCAACTCTCTTCTTTTATTCCCTTGTTTTTGTATTTCCCACAAAGATATATTTGGCCCCCTTAAAGAGCCCACAGGACAGATTCTGAGGAGGTGACAAAAGAGTGAAGCCTGTAGGTGTCGAGACTGGTATTAGCTGGATTCTGCCTTTTTAATTTAAACCTCTTGTCATTTCCAAAACTCTTTCTTTTGATGCCAGGAGACCCAGTAGCTGCCAGTTAAGAGGTATGGTATGGTCATGAGAGTGTCTGAGCATTCATTGGCTTGCTGTTTGTTTTTTTAAAATATACTTTTATTTATTTATTTATTTATTTTGACAGAGAGAGAGATACAGAGACAGAGAGAGAACTGAATTGGGGGAGCTCCCAGTTCAGCATATGGTTCTGCACAGGCTGAGGGCGGGATTCGATCCCCGGTCCCTGGAGCTGCAAAGTGAGCGCTTAACCCACTGAGCCATCCCGGCTTCCCCAAGCTTGCTGTTTGTTTGTTTGTTTGTTTGTTTGTTTTGTTTTTTGAGTGGTAATGTGAGATATGGTGGACCATTAAGTAAGAAAGTTGAGAACCACTGCTCTGTTGAAAGGATCCTCAAAAACCACATGACTTGATAGTCACGTATGATGAAACTGGCCTAGTTCTTTTCTGCATTCTTTTAGTAATTGTTTTGAGATTAAACTAATCCTTGTTGAAACATTAAAAAAAAAAAATCAGATTTCAGAATACTGAGATTTTCTATTTATTTTGAAATTTTTAAGAGAATCTACCTATAGTGTGGTGTTTGTATCCTCTATAATTCTCTGCATAAGCCTGTAGTTGTCTCTTGTCACCTCTGATCTCCTGTCCATTATTTACCTCCTTTGGCTTCACACTTTGTTGACTCCATTCCTTCATTTACTCCCAAAGCTATCCTACATGCATATGTTTAGAGATTACCATGAAGGTTATTTTTAAAGAGATCAAGTTATCCAAAGTTGTTTGTTGTCACTGTTTTGGTTATTGAGAAGGATTTAGAGAGCCATATACTTTTTCTCTTTCTTCTTTCTATATCTATAGTTGCCCAATAACCATGCTAAGTGAAGAGACAGTGTGCTGTAGCTAATATAAAATATTGATTAAATCCAAATTTATTTGTATTTTACTCTAGAATGCATTTTGATTCTTAGGAAATGAACATAACAGACTTTGTAGAAATTGATACTTCCAACTATATATCTTGAAACTATAATATGATGCTTCTACTTAGGAGAAAATAGAAAACTTAATCCTCTTTATCAAACCTAAGTTTTAGTTTTTGCTGCTTCAGATTTTTTTTACTGGGGATGGACAAAGGTGTCTCAGACTAATGCGAAGTAGCCAAATTGAACCACTCACTCTTTGTAGCTTATTGGCTCTCAAACTTTGGTTTATAAACTGGACTGAGATGAAGAAGTGAAGTGATTTGATTTTAAAAGGCATTTTCTGATGACTCACTGGAAGCATTTTCAGCTGCTAAAGTTAAATGCATCCATGTGGTTCAACCATCATATGGGCTTCCCTTAAGCTTTCCCTTTTACGGTAGTTCCTAGTAAGCCACAGGGAAGGAAGGGCTTTCAACAATAGCAAAGAAGGAAAAAAGTCAGCAAGAGATTAGAAAAGCAGAACAGGAAACATAATATGATTAGGGGATAAATAAAACTAAGTGAATTCTTGGAAGAAAAAAATTATGTTTCATATCTTAAAGTATTACTAACATTACCAACAAATTCTTTATAATTATTTTTGTATTGTGATGATCTAACAGGTATGCTACTCAACAAAACATTTGTATGATTCTTATAGAAAGAGATTCTTGTGTTGGAAAAGTAACCTTAGAATTAGTGTACTGGAATTCTCACCTTCAAACCTGGGTTTAGATTATATGACATAATGGCTAAGAGAACAAACTTTTGTACTAGGAAGTGCTAGGATTCTAAGTTTATGTTATGGATTCAGCTTTATAGACTATAATCTTTGGCCAGTTACTGAACTTATTCCTTTGAGCCTCATTTTTCTCATTTGTGTTACTAGTATCATCACTGTTTGTTACTCTACTATGAAAAAGCCATTAATCTTCCCATGTCCACATTTTAGTTTTCCCATCTTTAAAATATGAACAGTAACGTGTGTGTGTGTGTGTGTGTGTGTGTGTGTGTGTGTGTGAACAGTAGTCTTCCCAACCTTAAATGTAGGGATATGAGGATAAATGATTTCAAGAATGTGAAAACTTTCCTAATAGGATAGATTCAATGCCCAAGGTTATTGATATTATTAATATTATTTAAAAGATGCTTTTGTTTCCTCTAAGGGGGAAAAAAAAAAAAGAAAAACTATTCCATCAGGAAAGCAAAAGTACCTAGTATGTGAGGGCATTAATAAAGTGCTTAAAAACTTAATATCTTGATTACACCTGGAAATGAGATTAGAATGTGAACAGTTGGATTTTTTTAAAGGAAAACTCTGTCCTGGACCCTGGGCTTCTTTCCTCTGTCCTGGACCCTGTCCCTTATTCCCATCTGCTATGACAAGATTCCAGCAAAGGGACATTTTGGTAGTCTTGCCTTCGTTAGTGGAACACTAAGTGTCAATTAGCATCTCTGCCCAATTTAAGTGCTTGGTATCTGACTAGTTTTCTGTGTTAATCCATTAAAACAAAATTTCCGTTAGACAGGATATTGGCATTCTAAGGTTAATTTTCTTTTTTTTACAGATAAAGGAATAGAAACAGAAAAGAAGTGTTAATGTCATGAGCTCAGCATCATGTTTGGATTGACAAGACAAACATACTCTGAGTTTTTAGACCTATTTCCAGGTTTTCTGGCCTAGGGGATATTGGGAAATGTATGGAAATATCTTTGTCACACTGACTGTGGGGTGCTACTGGCACTTAGTGCCTAGGAACCTGGGGTGTTAAGTCAGCAATTAGATAGGTGGTCTTACAGAAAGAATTGACCCACCCAAAATATCAATTACAGTTCCTTTGAAAAATATAGATTTCCCATGCAGGTTTCTCCAGGGGCAGTCATGTTTCCTTTCCCTAATTCTCTTTTCTTAATAGAAATTATCTTTAAAATGAAGTCCTTTGTGTTAGAGTGGCATGTGATCAAGTTAGTTCTCTGGAAATAACCTGGTTTTGTTGGGATTTTTTTTTTCTGTTGCCATATTGGTGAGAAAGGCTGGGCAAGAATCCTTCCGTTCTATCACCCGCTCCTACTACAGGGGTGCAGCTGGAGCACTGCTGGTGTATGACATTACGAGGTGAGTCACATCTGGTGGGTGGGAGGGAGGCTCTTCCCTGTGTTCTCAAAATCTTTTTTTCTCTTCTAGCTACTGATTCTGTTAAGAATGCTAAAGAGGAATGGGCTCTCTGATGTTTTCTTTACACATGTATCCTTTCTCCTTTTCCTTTATGTATGGAACTTCTTTGGCATCTTGAAATGGGCCTCAGACCCACTTTCTAAACTTTTCCTCTATAGGCGTGAAACCTTCAACCACCTAACCTCATGGTTAGAGGATGCTCGGCAACACTCTAGTTCCAACATGGTTATCATGCTGATTGGGAATAAGAGGTAAAATTTTATTTGAATATGTAATAAGTACCAACAGTCATCTAGGTACTCTATGGATGTTGAATCACTTGGTCCCCAAATTCTTCTAGTTTATTGTGCTTTTAATATCTCAGTAAAAGATAATATTGTGGTGAAATATATATATATATATGTGTGTGTATATATATATATATATATATATAACATAAAATTTATTTAATCTTTGAATCATTTCTGATTGTATAGTTCTTTGGCCATAAGTCTGTTCATGTTCTTCAACAACCACCACCACTCATCTCTAGAACCTTTTCATTTTCCCAAACTGTTCCCATAAAACACTAACTTCCTATTCTCCATCCCACTAGCCCCAGCAACTACCATTCTACTTTCTGTCTCTATGAACCTGACTGCTCTGGGCACCTCACATAAGTGAAATCATAGCATTTGTCCTTTGTGACTGGCTTATTTCACTTAGCATAATGTCCTCCAGGTTCGTCTATACTGTAATGTGTGTCAGAATTTCCTTCCTTTTTATGGCTCTATTCCATTGAATGTATTTACCACATTTTATTTATCTGTTCATCCATTGATGGACACTTGGGTTGCTTCCACCTTTTGTCTATTGTGACTAATGCTGCTGTAACTTGGGTATACAAACTACCGTATACAAACATCTGGGTCCCTGCTTCTAGCTCTTTTTGGTATATACCCAGAAGTGGAATTGCTGGATTATATGTTAATTCTTTGTTTAATTTTTGAGGTACTACCATACTGTTTTCTATAGTGGCTATACCATTTTATATCCCAACCAGCAATGCAGAAGGGTTTTAAGTTCTCCACATCTTCCCCAGCACTTTCTATTCTCAGTAAATTTCCTGTGGCACTCCTAAGCCAAAACAAATAAGTTTTGTTATTCAATAGTTAGATCTAAACCACATCAGTATTTTTTTGTCATAACGACTTAGTAACTGTTTGAAAAATTAAAAACATAAATTAAAATAAATTTAAAAAAATTTTATTCTTAAATAGTCGTACTTACTCACTAATGACCTGTGTGTACCTGTTGGGCACTGCATAGCTTCTTACATTTTGGAATCAAGATTGGACACTGGGGAAGCTGGATGGCTCATTGAGTTAAGCGCTCACTTTGCAGCCTCAGGGACCGAGGATTGGATCCTGGCCCCAGCCTGTGTCGACCCATATACCAAACAGGGGTGTGCTTCTCATGCGGGAGGCCCCCAGTTTGGTTCTTGCCCCCTGGTTTGGCCCCTGGCTTGAGGGGGCATGCCTCCCATGAGGAAGGCCCTCAGCCCAGTTTCTGCCCTGCACAGCCCCTGCCACCTGTGTGGAATGAAACCATGTCAAAAACTGATGATGTTCAACTATGGAGACTGCTCTGGGCCCTCCCCCTTCTCTTTGTTTCTGTCTATCTCTGTCTCTGTCAAAAACAATAAAATAAATCTTAAAAAAAAAGATTGTATACTGTTACTCTCATTTCCTGTTCCAACTTGATTTTTGCATAATACTTGCTTTTTTAACATAGTAACGGCCAAAAACTCAGCTTCACAAAGATATGAACCTATTAAATAGCATCTATTGTGATATAAAATTGGCACTGAGTTATCTTAAGCTTATAATTCATATAGTGTTCTGATGTTGAATGTTGCTGTGTTTCCCTCAAAAACTCAGTGTTCTGTGGCACCCTTGTGAGTGTAGTAGTGCCTACATTGCACTGTTTGAGAACTGTAGCAACAGAATAGTCATACTCATTTATTGAGCCAATCAATTTATGGAAAACCTACCATGTCCTAGACATTGTGCCAGACTTAGAGTGTGCAAGGTGGAAAAAAAAAACCAGACAAAAAACTCATGCCCCTCTTCCCATGGAGCTTACATTCTAGTGGGGACATAGATACTAAGCATAAAGTGATTTGTGTCTCATAAATTACAATAAATGGCAGTGAGGGAAAAAAGGCTGCTTTCTGTGAAAAAGGAGTAACAAGGCACCTCTTTTTTTTTAAAGATTTATTTATTGTTTTTGAGAGAGAGAGAGAGAGATACAGAGTCAGAGACAGAGAGACGGGGGAGGGCCCAGAACAGTCTCCATAGTTGCACATCATTGGTTTTTCCTCATAGTTTCATTCCACAGGTGGGAGTGGGGCTGCACAGGGCAGGAACTGGACCGGGGTCTCGCCCCAGTGAGAACTGAACTGGGGGCACTCCCCATTCAGCATATGGGTCCGCACAGGCCGGGGCCGGGATTCGATCCTCGGTCCCCGGGGCTGCAAAGTGAGCGCTTAACCCACTGAGCCATCCCGGCTTCCCCAAGGCACCTCTTTTTGATTGTGACATTTAAGCTGGAATCTGCAGGATGGGTAAGAGTTCAGTGGGCAAAGACAAAAGAAAAACAGATATCAGATGGGAGAACAAACTGTGTGAAAGCCTTGAACTGGGAAGAAGCTGAGCAGTTATGGTATTGCAAGATACCTGCTATGGCTGGACTGAATCACTGGGAGGTGGTAAAAGATGAGGTTGCAGAGTAGGCAGGGGCTGGGTCTTGTAGTACTTACACGATTTAGTAAGGAGTTTGGATTTTATTCTAAACACAGTAGGAAGCAGAGAAATGGCTTGATCAAATTTTCAAAGATCTCTCTAGAGGGGAGCTAGTGTTGAAGTGGGATCCCAGTTGGAGTACTTCATGTGAGAGAGAACAGTGGCTTGGCCTCAGGGTAATGATGCTGGAGAGAGAGAGAAAAGGATGATTTTCAGGTAACATACTGGAAGTACCTCACTGTGGGATGGACTGGGTATTTGGAGTGAAGGAGGGAAAGGTGTTGATTATGACATCTGGTGTTTGGCTTGGGCCACTTACTGAGATGTGGAAGCCTGGGGCAGAAACAGGTTGGGAGGAAAAGATCAAGTTCCATTTTGATGTAAGTTTGAGGTGTTTTTTACACATGAGAATGGAAATGAAGATCAGGCAAATGGACAAACAGACCTGGAGCTCTGAGAAGCATCTGGGCTAGAAATACAAATTTGTGAGTGTTGACATTTAGATGGGTAGTTCTTCCCTGGTCCTCACACAGCTGATGAATAATAAATATACATTTTGTAGATGTGTTGTTCTTTAATGGACTGACTCCTTAATTCCACACCCCCCCCCCCATGGTTGTGAAACTGGAAACCTCCCAAATGAAAATTTCCAATTTGAAAAGTGAAAATCAAACAGTCCATCCTTACTTACTCTGTGGCCTTTTGTGCTGGCTTTCATAAAGTCTGTCTATGCCACTTAATTCCCTTTCTCAGTCCTTGGCTCTATCTTTTCCCCTCTTATATCAACTAATTTTATCTAACCCCTTCATTTCCCTGATGGCAAGCTGCTACTATACATGTTAATAATGAGAGTAGTTAGTGAATTAAGGCAACTGTGCAGTCCTTATTCCTGGTTCGCATGCTCTCTCTCTCTCTCTCTCTCTCTCTCTCTCTCTGGGTTCATTCCAGTAAAGGAGGAAGACACTCATCACCTCATCACTGTGGGATGGGACATGTATCACTTTTCTCCCTTCTGACAACAAGAATTTCCCTTTCATCTTTTTTCCTTTGCCCTCTCTGGATCTCATTTGAAAAAAAAACGAGGGCTTAGGCCTTGAGTAACTATAGGGCTTGCCTAACAATTTACAAACCCTTTCTTCTGTAATAGAGTAAGGTATTATCCTAGCCATGTAGCACCTGTCTGTCATGGATCTGAAGAATGTTTTCCAAGAGACTACAGAAATTAGTAACCTTTCATAAAAGAATATCATATAGGCTCTACATTCATTATGCATTAACTGATAGTTGAAGCAGCTATGGGATTTTTTTAGAACAAGAATTTATTTCACGTGGATCTTATTTTAATTTTCTCCCTGCTTAATCTCTTGCAGTGACTTAGAGTCTCGCAGGGATGTTAAGAGAGAAGAAGGAGAGGCCTTTGCTCGGGAGCATGGACTTATATTCATGGAAACTTCAGCCAAAACAGCCTGCAATGTTGAAGAGGTATTATTTGGGAAAACATAGGGAAAGCTTTTCAGGAATTACATCATATCTTTGCTCTTTTATTCAGAATTCATTTCTGTAAGACACGGAGTTCTCTTCTATAAGACGCATACTTGCCTTAAAGGATGTCTCTTGTCATAGTGACCATATGTTGCCCTTTAAGGGAATTGTTCCATTTCTTTTACCTTGATTTCTAAGATTTTACTTTTGCTTTTGGTAACATTAGTTATAAGTGTATATTAGACTCCACTGTTATATATAAATCACTTTAGTTGGAGGGTCTAATGGGTTCCCAGTATAGTCATTCCTAAGCCTGATGTTGACTGTATTTTCAATAACTAAATGAGAAGAGAGCCTGTTTGTTTTAAATGCATAGGGTGACAACCTAGGAACCCTAGAGGCATCCTGAGTCAGTGTCAAAATACCATATAATTTTTTTTCTTTTTGAAAGTACTCTCAATGGCTTTTATAGCGACTGAGGGACCTTCTGTATTTTTACTCTGTTCTCCTAAGGTTCCTAATTCACTTCAGAAATCCAATAGTAATAATATATGCATTCAATTTCTCTACCTAAAAACTTAGCCTAATAATATGATCTTTGTATCCCTTAGGCCTTCATTAACACAGCCAAAGAAATATATAGGAAGATCCAGCAGGGTTTATTTGATGTCCACAATGAGGTGAGAAAGGGCTGACAATTAACTTGGCTTTGTCTTCCATAGGACAGGAAGCTCCCTGGAATGTGAGCATTCCTTTGTGTAACATCATACTGTTTGAAGCTCTGCCCTGTTCATACCTGTTTTGTTTTGTTTTTAATGTAGGTACACAAAAACCTGTCATCATTTTCTGTTTTTTTTCCCCCCTTAGGTCTGAGACCTGTAATGCTTAAAGTAATTTTAGTTGGTGATCTAAATGGTGTATACAGTATGGGAGGTTTTCTTCTCAGTCACAGTTTTTTACTATTCCAGAGCATGGAGGAGGTGGAATTATTAATTGCTCAACAGAGCCATTTCTATAAAATAAATTCTGGGGCAAAACAAGGAAGAATTATACTGATATGGTACTTCTATTCTTTTTGCCTGCTCCTACTTTTACCTAATCACATCGTAATTCTGCACATGGCTATAAAACTTAAGTATAACAGTCACCTTAAAAAAGTGCACAAGGGGAAGCCAGGATGGCTCAGTGGGTTAGGTGCTCACTTTGCAGCCCAGAGGACTAAGGATCGAATCCCGGCATGGGCCCATGTGGACCCATATGCTGAACTGGGGAGTGCCCCCAGTTCAGTTCTCACTGGGGCGAGACCCCCGGCCCAGTTCCTGCCCTGTGCATCCGCGCCCACCTGTGGAATGAAACTATGTGGAAAAACCAATGATGTGCAACTATGGAGACTGTTCTGGGACCTCCCCCTTCTCTCTGTCTCTGACTGTATCTCTCTCTCTCTCTCTCTGTCAGAAACAATAAATAAATCTTTAAAAAAAAAAGGGGGGCACAAAAGTCACTTCTAGTTGTCTAGAATACTCATACCACAGTTCATCTCATCCTTGCCATCACAAAGTATTGCTCTACAACAGTCTGGCTAGGGCACATGGTTACTTCCAAAGGTCCTATCTGCTTCTAGAAAATGTAGTTAATGATTTCTCCTTTTATCCTCCTTTCTCCCATTTATTTTAGCACTTGAAGTGGGAACTGTTGTTTCTTTTCTTTTACAGGCAAATGGCATCAAGATTGGTCCCCAACAGTGTATTTCAACATCAGTGGGACCCAGCGCTTCCCAGAGGAACTGTGGTGATATAGAGTCCAACTCTGGCTGCTGCTGAACATCTGACCTGGCTCTTTTTTTTCCCCTTCCTGGAACAGCTTCAGATTAATACGCTTAAAGAAAGAGGTCTTACTTGTTTTAGCTGAGAAAATCCTCTTTCAAGGTGTGATATTTTGCCTTTCCTCTTAAAGACCAGGGGAGAATTTGGGCCCTTCCTGACCTGTCCTTCTTCAGGGACCTGAGCATTCCCTATAGATTAGGGCTCTTCTCATCCTCCTGTTTTAATTTCTAAAAAGTTAGGATCAAAGTTAATTGTCATGGTATGTCAAAAATAAATTCTTTTATAACTATACATAAGTTGCTCCCCACCAGGAATTCGTAAAAGGGTCTAGGACCCTCTGCTTGAGTAGTTGAGATTACTGGGATCTGGCTAGCCTTTGGAAGATATAGATCCTCCACCTAGACATTTCATTGAGTTTTTTCACTTGCCACGTGGTAAGAGTTCTTGCGGAAGGCAATTCCTTTTACTTGAACTGCTCAAGGATGCTGAATATTTCTCTTATCATCCTATTGCTAGTTTGTCTTAGAATAACTACAAAACTTTTGAGAGCAATGGAGTTGCTCCTGGACCTGTGGTCACTTACTATAATTACCTAAAGAAAACATCTTTCCATATATGTTTTTCTTTAGGGACCATACCTAACATTGCAGTATCTCTCACCAAATATACCCCTACTGTTCCATCACACTCACTTCTTAATGCCACCTATTTAGATTTTTTACTCTAATCAAGCTGATCTGCTTACATACTAGACATGACGTATTTACTTCCATTTTTATGCCTTTGCACATGCCCTGCTCTTTGCTAACATAATACTCGAAGTCCAAAAATTTCCTTCAGAAATCCTTCTTTGACTGACCTAGGGATTTCTATAAATAATTATTGACACAGTACCCCTTAGCTTTTTTATGTTATTCATATGTATATTTATTTGTACTTATTTTTACTTTGTAAATATGTTTTGTAGTTGTTTTGTATGTGAAATGTGTCTTCCCATATAGGATGTAAGCTCCGTGAGAGCAGGGACCATGTTAATCCCTTTGCTTTTGTAGACCACTCCCTCAACCATTCCTTCAGAGTGCCTAGTGCTATTTATGTGATCATTGAATTTAGCTGACATACTTAAAGACTTGGAACAGGTCTATTTTAGACTGCAGAGGAAACAAAAGGCCTTAGAGTCATCTCTTTGTAACTCTATCTCAGTCTCCTTCATCTGCTTACCCTGGATTCTATGTTGATCTTCTCCCTCTTCTCTCCCTTCCCTGGCTCTTTGCCTCCGTCCCATGCAGCGTACATTAAGGCTGCCTGCTTATAAGCAATTAAACAATGGGTACTTCTCCAGCCACTTCAAGGGCATATAATAATATCCTAGCCAAATTTGCCTTTGCTTCCCTCATCATGCAGCCTTTTGGGTCAGTTGCCATATCATTTTTGCCTTGATATCCCATTCTCTTCCACAGCACTGAGGTCTCATGAATTTTTCTAATATTGTTGTAGTTGTTGATGAATTGTTTCATTCTTAAATATATGCATGGATCCAAGCTGCCCATATTTTACGTGTCATTTCTGATTCTATCCCAAACATAAGTAGACACCCTCCCTCTAGGGAAATATATCAAAGGTATTGCAAGAAGACTCCTTGAGATGCATTCATTTTGTATTGGATTCTGTCCCCATTAGTAGCAGTAATAGATAATATTGCACCACAGGAAATTGGAAGACATTTGGGATATTGCTTTGATTATACTTTTGTTTTGGTTTTAAAAATCCTACCTGATTCCAAAAAGAATTTGATGCTGTTGAATTTGGGGTTAGACTGCACCCTCCCACCAGGGACACAACTAAAGTAAATATAACGGTAGTTTCGGTACAGTCTTACCAACCAAAACAATCTAGTGAATGGGAAGCATCAGAACATTGATCAAAGACAGCATTCTGCCTAGTGCTGTTGCTTTTAGTCATTAAAGAACACCATTTTGATATTCTGGAGCATATCTTTTCAGTCTAAAATCCCACAACCAATTCTGTTATCCAAACCATTAATAACCGTCTATACTCGGGTATTTCCCCAGTTATAAGTGAAGTATGGGAAACAAAAGTATCTGGGCAAATTAGTGCTCTGTATTGATTATTGCTGATGTTCTGAGTGAAATGGTTGTGAATTATCATGGAAAGTGGGTCTCCGACTTCCATGTGAAAAATGGTATTTATGACATAAGATGGGTGTTGATTAGTTTTAAAAGCCAGTGCCATTGGAAACCACATTATTTATAGCAGTCTGTCATACTATTTATAGATCATTGCAAATAGCAGAAATTATTAAACGAGGCATACTCTTTCCCCTTTCTATAATGCCTTTAACCGGTCCCTTTGATAGCAGGTTTATTTTGTATCAAAAAAGTATAAGGGTAATAGGTTCTCATTCTAGAAACTATTAATAATTAAGATCGTATCTGCATATGCCTCTACAAATAAATACATTGTTCTGGTAATCCTAATATCTCAAATGTGATGTTATGATAGCAATAGCCAGGGGAGAATTTGGCCAACACACTGTTCAAATTACAGGGAAATATATTTGGCCACGGTTTGTCACTTCTGTGGAAAATACTGACTTCTATAATTCTTTAAGGTCTCTAAGTTCCTACTATGTGTGGTCATGCAAATATGTTATTCCTTGAGAAACTCCTATAATGATTTAGTAAGACTTCCATCATTCACAAGTTCCAAAATTTCTTGTAGCAACTAGAAAACATAGGGAAGTCTTTCTCATTAAGCAAGACAATTTCATCTCCAATAAAATGCTTTCCTTTCCAGTTTAAATTGTTATTAGAAAATTGCTCTGAAGCCAGTGCTTTTCAGGCTGTCCGAATGGCCCTCCTCACATATAATTTCTCCGTTAAGGCTTCTACCTCTGTATGTATTAACAAGTAGTTGGTTTATTGATGAATTTAGGCCTTTTTAAAAAAAAGTTAAAGGTCCTCCTTAAATCCTGTTCATTTCCAATTGACTCTCAGTCCTCTGTACTGTCCATGAACACTGGAAAACTTGGAAGTGAAGCATAAAGATTAGGTACATCTAGAATTGATAACATAATCTATCTTGGTCTTATGCTGATATCCTGAGAAGTGATGTATCTAAAAAGGATTATTTCAGGAACTGGGAAACTCGCTGTCATTCTAAGGATTCATTTTTTGCTTCTTTGAAGGGGTGGTGGTTGCCTGTAACCACATTCAGCATTATTCCAGAGTTTTTCTCCATCGTGACCGAGGGACATTCTCATTATATAAAGGAGACTATGTTGGGGCTGTACCTAAGTAGTCCGACAGAACACTGAAAAGAACTTCAAATTCTTTAGCACTCCCTCCTCCCTGTCCCCAAGGCACCGCGCCGATCCAAGATGGCTTCCTAGAAACAGGTAACTAAATGCAGTTTTAGTTTAGAGCGCCCCCAACGGCGGGGGTCCAAAAAAAAAAAAAAAAAAAGTGCTACGAGGCCTGACCGCCTGTGAACGGAACCCTCAGAAGGGAGCTACCGCCAGATTTTATTTTCTATCAGGCATATCTGTGGTTGCCTACGTACCCGCCTCAGCCTGTTAGCACCGCCCACCCTCGAGAGACTTCCTGGATGGCACTCGCTACCCTGATTGGAGGGGCCGGGCGTCGGCCCTGCCATTGGTGGGTGGGAGCGCAGATGGGCAGAGCCGAGCGAGAGTGGACTACTAGCAAGCTAGATTGAGGCGAGGGCTGGCCATGCTCCGCCGGAAGGCGCCTTGTTCTCCGAAGGGGTGAGTTGAAACTGCTGGCTGGAAAGGAAGCACCAGGACTGGTTCAGGTAGGCTTCCCGCTCACGCACCTCAGCGCCGGTCCAAGGGCTGCTTTGCAGAAGCGAAGGCTCCTAGAATTGGTTTCCAGAACTCATCCTCTGACTCGCTTCCCCCGCCCCTTGCCCGTCCGCCAGTTGTTGAGGGATCAGGTGCTGGGTGATGCTCTGGACTGAACCATTCTCCTTTGTGAGAGGCCGGGGGAGAGGCCGGCTGCCGGGCCGCGGGGGCCCCAGCCGCGCCAAGCCGCGAAGGGATCTGCCCCCGTTGCTGTGGAGTTTTGGGGCTTGTCATTGCATTACTGGGCGTGGTGTAGATTTGGGGCAGCTCCTTGTCCTCCTCGCCCCTTCAGAGGAGGGAAAACTCCCCGACTCTGTTTAATTACTCCATACTTTGGACTCAAGTGGGAGGTTACGGGCTTTGGGTTGTTTCTTTCTTCTTTTTTTTTTCTTTTTAACTTTTTTTAAATTTTATTTTAATGGTGGATAGGAACGTATGGGGTGAGCGTGTGCAGATTGTTATACATGATTAAGTGTAATTTCTTGGATCTTTGGGAGAGAAGAGCGGGCTTTCGGAGAGTGTTTAGAGACGGTGGGAAGAGAGGAGCTCAAGCCTTGCATCTCCATTGACAGGTCTGCAGAGCTTACTGGTTTTCTGTTGCATTATGTAAACTGTTCACTGGCGGAAGACCCCTCCCCCTTCCTCGGAGCGAATGCAATTTCTTTATTTACCTGTCTCTAGTGTCGCAGGAAATTTCCCTGCCATTGCAGCAGCTGTGCAAATGCAGTAGCTACTACCTTTTAAGGGGCATTCCTAAAGCTGAAGTGATTAAGGTCTTCAAAAACGAGGTGTATACTGGAGGTGTATAGGTGTGTAGATGTTTAGTGGGCCAGCCTCTTTTCAGTGACTGAGCCTAGAGAGCCAAAAAAGTCGGAGACTTAGAACTCGATGTCTGTTTCTTTTAAAGGATAGACATAGTGGAACGTCCCAAACCCAAGCCAAAGGATCTGCATTATCGTTGTCTGTCTGCTGCATCCTACCATTGCACCAGCAGCTACAGATTATTCATTTACTCTTCCTGTTGTTCTGAGTCTGTTAATTCAGTCAGGGATTCTCTGACTGGGTTATCCTTAACATCCGCTGAGGTCCTCTTTGGTGTGAGACACTTTAGATACTAGAAGGTGAGTTTGTGATGTGAATAATGTCCTCTCTTAGTTAATTACATAATGACTTCTGCTTAAGACTCTCCTTTGCATTGATCACCAAATAGGTTTCAGAACAAATGTGGTCAACCTCTTAGGACCAGAATGTGGGAAGCTTCTCATTCCAAGTATTTTGTAATTATCCTGCTCCTTAAAAGAAGAGTTATGATAGTGAAAACACTTTCCATTTAAGAACTGGGTTGTAAAAGTGGCATGCCAGTGGGTCTGCAAGGCAAGATGAAGGACACTGGCCAAAGAGAGGATAGGCCTCTCTTTGTGAAGAGCCAGGCTTATGGGGAAGTTTAAAACTGAAGCTGGGGAATGCCCGGATGGCTCAGCAGGTTGAGTGCTCGCTTTGTAGCCCCAGGGTCTGAGGATGGAATCCTGGGCCTATGCAGTGCTGACCCATATGCTGATCTCTGGGGTGTGCCCCCAGATTGGTTCTTGCTGTGGGGAGCCTCCAATTTGGGAGGCCCCGGGGTTGCAGTGGCATCCTTCCCATGTGGGAGGCCCCAGGCCTGGTTCCTGCCCTGTCGGACCCCCACCCACCCGTGTGAAACGAAAGTATGTAAAAAATTGATGATATACAACTGTGGAGACTGCTCTGGGCCCTCCCCCCTCTCTCTTTCTCTGTCTCTCTCAAAAACAATAAAAATAAGTCTTTAAAACTGAGGTAGCAAAGGAGTAATGGCCTGAGATAAGGGATTTGATGGAGCGGTATGTGTGTGCTTGCACAGTTTCCACCTTTTCCATGTTTGACCTATGCTGTGCATTTGGCATTTTGATTTTGTCAGTTCCCAAATTAACAAAATCGATTTAGACATGGATAGAAAAATGATAGAAATCTTCTGAGCTGATTGTCATTCACCAGGAAACACAGATCTAGTATTTTCCAGGACCGCCTTCTTTGCATTGTCCGGGTGGAGGAATCCTGGGTGTTGGAGCAGAAGAATCCTGGCATTGTGGTAACCACCACTGCAGAGTTCTGGTTGTAATGGGAAAAATTTGACATGTTATGTGAAAAATTGAGTTTCTGATAAGTAAGGTAGGATGGTACGGGGGATCAGTCTTTAAAGGAAACCATTGTACACATCTCCTTTGAAAAGGGTGGGGTTTTTCTAAGTAAAACTACCACTTAAGATTAATTTGTGGGTGACAAGAACTATGCTTGCTGACTGTAAGAATGAGATTTGATATTTTCATCTGTAGAAAAACTAATATTTTCAGAGCATTCAGATAGATGCTAACTGCTTTGAAGATACTGTTTGTCCACAGCCCTGCAAGAGTTAAGCTGTCTTCTGAGCTTACATGAGCCCTATGCCTTGGGGATAAACAGAAGACAAATATTTTTCTGGACCTTCCACCCTCAGTCCTCTTCTGGACTTGTATTTGAGCAAGTCCCTGACCTGCAGGTCTTTGCATGACCTATCCTTGCACTACTGTGACCACTCTAGTACTGTATTTACTATTTTATCTTTAACATTTGATTCTTTGATAGACTATCATTTCATATCTTACTCAGTTTAAGTTTATATATCTCTTTAATTAATTTTTAATTCTTTTTCTCACAAAGTTGGTAGTCTTCCTTTCATCCTCCCTTTATGATTTTGTTCACTTCGCTTTTAGTTTTTATTCACTGACATTGCACCTTCTTGCTTCTGTCTTGCAGAGGCCTTTTAAGGAATGCAAAGAAACCCTAATTCTCAAGATGTGGTTCCTTTGGTACCTAGCATCTAAGTGAAAGTTATATTTCTGTATAAAACTGTTGTATAAACTGTTTGCCATGCCCTAAAATAGTTACCCATTTATTACATTCTAAGTTTTATCCTAAATATTTTTCCCCTCTTAACCTCTACCTCTCAGTTTTGCCTTGTGGATTGAAGTTACAATTTAGCTTCTTGTGTTTTCTAACTCTATTTTATATTGTCATTAAGAGTTTCATTGAAAAATAAGTCCACCTTTTTGTAGTTACTAGATGTTTTAAATTGAAACTATAAAGTATATTAGTCTCTGAGATTTCTCATTAAGCTATTCTGTAAGTATCTTTTTCTTTTTCCTTTTACCATCCATTACTTTCTGCCCTTTAAAATATCTTAATTCTTGCTTTCAGGTAGCAGCAGGAGACTTTTAAAAATAAAACATTTCTACCCACTACTGTATGGTACATGTTAATAAAAAATATAGAGGCATAAACAGTAACTGGACTGTCATAGGTAATTGCTTTACATTTATCTTTAGCGGGGATGGATCCAGAAAAATATTCCAAGCCGTGGAGCAGTACTAGACAATGCTCTAGTGGAGGCTAGCTTCTTCTGTTTCAGACTATCTAAATATATTCTTACTAGTTTGTTTGCAAAGAGTTCCCAGAATATTAGACTTACTCCTACTCAAATAGAAGTGCAAAAAAAATTTCAAAGACAAACCAAGGATTTTAAAATTATTTACTCTTAAGCATAATTATTAAGAAAAAAATGGGTTTGTTTAAAGAATGAAACATCTCTGATTTTATTTCCTCTGTACATTTCCAGAGAATTTTGTTCTGTATGGTTTCATTTGATTTGACATTTTCAGACTTTATTTCATTTTAAAACTGTAATTAATGGGGAAGCCGGGATGGCTCAGTGGGCTAAGCACTCACTTTGCAGCCCCCGGGACCAAGGATCGAATCCCAGTCCCGGCCCGTGGAGACCCATATGCTGAACTGGGGAGTGCCCCCAGTTCAGTTCTTACCGGGGTGAGACCCCGGCCTGGTTCCTGCCCTGCTCCCACCTGTGGAATGAAACTATGTGGAAAAACCAATGATGTGCAACTATGGAGACTATTCTGGGCCCTCCCCCTTCTCTCTGTCTCTGTATCTCTCTCTCTCTATCTCTCTCTCTGTCAAAAACAATAAAAATAAATCTTTAAAAATGTAATTAAATGACATGCTACTGAAATTACTAAGTAATAATAGAACTGTGCTGCTTTTCTCCCCTGTATTTCAGCATGTTAAATGGGATAGTTCTAATCCTTTTGGTATATCCCAATATTCCAGTAATCAGTAATTCTGTACTAACACCATTTTGTTTTGAGAGTCTGTAATTCTCCTAAAACTATGCCAGTGCTTTCCTGAGAAAGGATGCATATTAACTTAATTCTTAATTTCATGGGAGAGGAAGGGTATTCAAGAGCTGTAAAATCTTTCAGGTTTCTTAATTGTCTCTGTGCTCATTACAGAAACCTTTGGAATATCCTGCTTTCATTTTTTTCTTCCACTACATACTTTGGGGATCCACTACATCTTCAGGGATTATTTTTTTGAGACTTGAGTATTCAGAACTAAATTTTCCTATTGATGATATGAGAATTTCTTCTTGGTTGGTTCTAGAAGAGACCAGTTATTTCAGTAGTTTGGCTGCCTAGTTAGAGCCTAAATTATAGGAGGATTTTATAATAGAACATGGTTTTATCAGATATACATCTACATAAGTAAATGGAATGACTGGGAAGATTTTTGTGGATTTTTGAATAGAGGCTACCAAATTGCATGAACATTGAACTTTCACTCAGTGGTTTATTCTTCATTGCTTCTACTCAGTACACTTCTCAGTACTCAGTAATTTTTTTTTACCCCTTGACTGAGGAGTGGAGTACATTAGTCAACTCTTTGTCATTAACACTTCAATTTTACAGTAAATATGCTTTTGCCTGTTTTTCAGGTATGCCTCTTGTTGGGGCCATTTTTTTTTTATGAAATCTTAAATATATATAGGTAATGATCACTTCTATTTACCACTCTTGAAAGTTCTGGGAGTCAGAAGTCAAGGCAGTTAGGTCTGGGCATGTGAACTGCCAAAGGATAGACTTAAGTTCTCACAAGCAGGCATTGTGAAGTAAATGGAGTAGTATGAGATAAACTCTGGCTTCATCACTACAGATATGAAAATGATTCATTGAATTACCTGGATGTTGTCCTAGACCCAGTGCTGGTTGAAGTCTTTTTCATGGTTTTGAGGTTAAAGGGTTGTACTACTCTCTCATCCCAGTAGAACTAGAGCCCTTTCATCCTGCCCAGCAGTCCTGCTATTCTAATTGTGAAACTTTTACATCAATTCCACCATTCTGCATAGCACATCAGCTCAGCCAAGTCTCTAAGGAGTGATTTTGCTTTGAGAGAAACCTTTAGTGGTACTCTTTTAAACTATTAGACAGGGAATAATAAACTCCTTTTTATTTGCTCACAGTGTGCCTAACATTGTACCATTATCTTTTAATTTTCAGAATAATCCTGATGTTAGCTTTATTTTACAGAAGAGAAAAATATAAGACTTAGGGGAGTAGGACTGGTCTGTTGGACTTCAGAACCCTATTCATTATCCAGCCTCCCCCCATTTAAAAGTTCAGTGCTGACCCCTGTGGGAGAGCTGTCTTTGACTATGACATTAGGCAACTAGGCATCCTTAGCCTGTCAAAGCTATACATTTAACCTTGAGAATTAAATTTTTCTTTTTATCTTTGTGTCTCTGTTAGAGGGCAAAAAGAATACATTGTTTTTTTTATTTAACTTAGTTATTTTGAATATAAGATTATGTGAATACTTTAAGCTCTACAGAGGAAAATCACTTGGTCCGTCTTGCACATAACTTCATTTTTTAGCCAATGCAATTCAAACTAGCACACTAGATTTTCATCAATCCCATGTCACTGGGGTTATATTTTGTGCCTAGAAGCACAAGTGTGATAATAATGCTTGATCATGTTTCTCCCATACCCTCCGAACACACACACACACACACACACACACTGTTTTAACATAAATGTTGCAAAGAAAATAATTCCTTGTAAATAAGTAAATATTTGTAATTTTCTGTTAGATTGGCCTAGTTAAAGTAAGGCATGCAAGGGTGGTATGGGGGAGCATAAAAAAAAACAGAACTCTGTTACCTAAGTTATGTATATTTATTTTATTACTTATCCTGGATGCCCAGAAGTGGCATTATACAAGGTGGATATATTAATCCAGTTAGATTCCTCACCTGGAAACCAGAGTATTATTTTCATCTTGGTGACCATGTGCCAGTAAAGAGAAACTTCTCTATAGCCAGTCTAACTTGACCTCAGGGCAGTGATCCTTAAAAATTAGGCTCTTATTTTCTGTCTTCAGACATAAGCTAAGACTAGGGCTTTACTCAAAAAAATATCTACAATAAGACTGACTAGAAATGAATCCATGCCCTATGTTTCAAGTCATATGGGTGTAGTGTCATCCATTCGCTTCTTGCCACAGTTTTAAATTGGCTTTATGGTCCCAAGCCTAAAAGAGATAACTGGAATTGTATCACTTTCAACAGTGATTATCACACTATAGAAAACAGTCTTTAATATATATTGCAGCCCCTTTTGGTATATGTAAAAGCTGTGTCTGTTGCAGTTCCTAAAAAGTGAAGATGCTTAGGATTTTATGCCTCTTCTGATGTTTCTGGTAGGAAACGTGCCACTGTGCATTAATTTGTTACTGTCTCTGCAGTCTGAGGGAAGAAGCCCTTGTTTTTGCTCAGAAACTTCCCAGTTACCCTTCCGCAGCCCCACTCCCACATACTATCGGCTGGATGTTGAAAATTCACTCCTTCAACAAAAGTATATTGAATGCCCATCAATAAGCAAAGGGAATGTTGTAATGAATAAGTCACACACTGGCCTTACCCTTGTGGAACTTGCATTCTAATAGGGGGTGGTGGTAGACATCAAACAGTTAATTATATAATTACTTATTCAAGTTCTACTACCAGAAGGAAGTTATGGCGATGTTACAAGAAAATTTACAATAGGGGCGTGTAACCTAGAGCCTAGTAAATAGTAGAGTGATTAAGATTGCGACTTTGCAAGCCACACTGCCCAAATTTGAACCTGGCACCACTTTTCACCACCTGTGAGATATTGGGGGCAAATTACTTACATTTCTATTCAGCAACATTTGTTGAGTACCTCCTAAGATACAATGGTTTTGTGCCAAAGACTGTGCTAGGTGTTTCATTAAGCCTCATCAGTGGCCTTATAACTTGATCTTCCTTTGTAGAGTATTGAACTAGACTCAGTTTCCTCATCTGTAAAATAAAGATAGTTATGTCAGGCTTAAAATGAAATAGGTTCATATATTTTCATTGTTTAGAAGAGTGCCTGGCATATAATGTATACTGCATAAACTTGGCTGGTTTTTGTTTTTGTTTTTTAATGATGTAGAACCGAGCTTTGAAGGATAAATAAGAATTAAATAGGCAGAGTGGAGAGGAACCAGGTAGAAGGCAATTGCAATATTTCAGGGAAGTGAGGGTGTTAAATTGATCCAGAATGTCAATAGAGGCAGAAGTAGATGGATTTGAGGGATATTTAGGAGATGAAGGTAGGATTTGCAAATACTGCATTTGGTGGTAAGGAAGATTTCTGGTCTCTGCAGCCATGACTGAATGGAAGATGTTGTAGGATAATTACCATCTTTGTGTGTGTGCATGCATGGAGGAGACTAGACAGACTACCAAAGATCAGTGTCCTTGAGGTCTTATAGGAGAGTTGGACACGTGGGTCAACCAAGGAGACTGGAGAGATTACCAAGAAGACCTACTGAGTAAGCAAGTGGGTATACAGGTCTGGAGTTCAGAGTTGACATCTTGTCCAAAGATATATAAATGAGACACATAAGCATATAGATAATTTGTTGAAAGAAAGTAATAATTGAGGTCATGTATGTGAATTGGACATTCTTAAAAAGAATGTATAGAATAAGAAGAAGTGAGAGCTCTAACACCGAAGCTTGGTGAACTTCAACAATTAAAGGCTGGTAGAGGAGAATAATAGCAAAGAAGAAGAGGTAGAAGGAAAACCAGAAAAATGTGATGTCCTGGAAGCCATCTGAAAAAAAGTGAGGGTGGGACTGGTTCTCCTGAAATCTTTATGACCCTTTCTTGGATCCCTGAGAGTCTTAACTTAGGTCTCTCACCACTCAAAGTTGGATATGGTACTAGTGATTTAGAATATCTGTAGCAGGTTCAGGCTGACTGAAACCACTTGGTTGAATATGATCTTCAGACGCTAGCATCTAAAGTATAGTTATTTCTGTTTGCCTAAAATTAGACTTAATATAGATAAAGAAAGCTAGAGTGTACATTCAAGCTCATAGGTACTGGCTTGCTGAAATTAATGGATTAGTTTGGAGGCTATGGGTCTGAGTGGTGATCCCCTTGAAGGCTGATTGATTAGCATCTCCTAGGTATGTAAACTCACTGGCAAAAACAAAATTTTCCCAACTAGCCAGCAATATTTGTTGAGTACCTCCTAGGACATAGTGTTTATATGCCAAATACTGTGCTAGCTGTTTCATTAATCCTCATTAGTGGCCTTGTAACTTGATCCCACTTTGTAGAGAGTAATGAACTAGACTCAGAAAGGCTACTTTTCTTGGAGGGACAGAAATTTGAACCCAGATCCTTCTGACTTCAAAGTTCATTATACTTCTATGTACAAATATAAATAAAACACAAAGTAGAAGATAATTCTTAAATAATAACTTAGCAAAAATGCTATGAAAGTTCATGTGGGACTGATTACTTCTGGCTTGACAATGAAAAGTAGGAATCAAAAAGGCTTTCGGTTATTAAATTCAAATGAACATTTTTGCTTTGTTCAACAAAATTGATTGCTCTTTCCCCTGGTAATACTCTGTTCTTTGCCTCTATGACATTGCACTCTCTGCTTCTCTAGTTTTTCCTTCTCTACCTAGTTGGTAGATGTAGCTTATTCTGATTCTTAAATCTTGATATTCTTCTGGGTTCCTCCTTAGCTTTTCTCACTCTATACCAACTATCTCAACAATTGGGTGTCCAGCTAAGCATTCTGTTTAGCCCAGGGGTGTCCAACCTTTTGGCTTCCCTAGGCCACATCGGAATAAGAATTTTCTTGGGCCACACATAATATACACAAGACTAATGATAGCTGATGAGCTAAAAAAATATTGCAAAAAAGTCTCATAATATTTTAAGGAAGTTTACAAATTTGTCTTGAGCCACATTCAAAGCCATCCTGGACCACATGCGGCCTGCAGGCCATGGAGTTGGACAAGCTTGCTCTAATTCCCACCCCACCCCCTGGCTCTATAGTGGAAGGTAAGATCCAGCCTCCCATTGAAAGCTCTTATCTTGGGAAAGCTGGGATGGCTCAGCGGGTAAAGCGCTCGCTTTGAAGCCCCGAGGATCGAATCCCGGCCCTGGCCCATGCAGACCCACATGCTGAACTGGGGAGTGCCCCCAGTTCAGTTCTTGCTGGGACCTATGTGGGAGGCTCCCGGCCCAGTTCCTGCCCTGCGCAGCCCTGTGCCTACCTGTGGAGTGAAACTATATGGAAAACTAATGTCAACTATGGAGACTGCTCTGGGCCCTCCCCCTTCTCTCTCTCTCTGTCTCTGTTTCTCTCTGTCAAAAATCAATAAAATAAATCTTTAAAAAAAAAAAAAAAAGAAAGAAAGAAAGCTCTTATCTTGGGCTATTCCCCCAGTATAGGAAGGGGGCTTCTGGTTGCTGGACAGAAAGAAAAAGTGGCAGATATCTATATAATAATACAACCCTTTTATGGACTACCGCAGCATCGTCCTAACTGCTTGTGTCCTCTGACCCCTCTCCCCCCAAATCTGTTCTCTACCCAATAGCCAGTGTTAGCTAACCAAAATGCAGTTCTCATCATGCCATTCCACATTTCAGTGGCTCTTCATCCACCTATAAGAAAATGCTTTAACGTGGTATTCAAGGCCCTCCTTGCAGGATCTGGCCCTTAACCTATCTCTTCAGTCTCAGTTCTCTGTAATTTCTTCTTTGTGATTTACACTTTGGCAAGACTGAACAGCAGAACTATTTAGAGCAGGGGTATCCAATCTTTTGGTTTCCCTGGGCCACGTTTGAAGAATTGTCTTGTGCCACACACATAAAATACATTAACAATAGTTGATTAGCTTTAAAAAAAAAAGTAGCAAAAAAAATCTCATAGTGTTTTGAGAAAGTTTACAAATTTGTGCATTCAAAATCATCCTGGGCTGCATGCAGCCTGTGGGCCATGGATAGGACAAGCTTGACTTAAGAGTTTCCCCTACATGTCCCATGTTTCTTATTGATCTGCTTTGTTTTGCCTTTCCTTTTACTGTTCCTGCTGCCTGAATAAACCTTTTCTTGTAGCTCACTTACCTTTCTTAGTTAACTCCTCTTCATCTATTAAGAAACTACTTCCTTGATACCTTTATCTTCTAAGTTATTAAGTTCCTTTCATCTGTGTTCCTGTAATAGATCCCTGATTATTTCATTGCACATATCATTGTATTATAACTGTACATTTGTCACTACTGTCATACTCCCTACTCTTCACCCTCTTCCCACATATATGAGGGCTGTCCAAAATAATCCAGCCATTGTCAATATAATGAGAGCAGTTGTGTGGCTGGATACTTTCTGGAAAGCCCTTGTATACACAAATAATACTTCCTATATACTGTGAGTTCTTCAAGTGTAGAGATTATGTCTATTTACCTTTGGTTCTTTAATACTACCACATTACTTGGTATAACCTATGTTGAATAAGTGTTGAGATAATGAAGAAGCATTTGATGTAGCGTTTAGATCATAAGTAAGATTTTTGATAAGGCAAAGAAATGATATGGGGAAGCCGGGATGGCTCAGCAGGTTGAGCGCTCATGTTGCAGCCCTGGGGTCCAAAATTGAATCCTGGTCCCAGTCCGTGTGGACCTATATATGCTGAACTGGGGTGTGCCCCCAGTTCGGTTCTCACTGGGGCGAACTCCATGTGGGAAGCCCCCTGCCCAGTTCCTGCCCTGTGCACTCTGCACCCACCTGTGGAATGAAACTGTAGAAAACCAATAACGTACAACGATGGAGACTGCTCTGGGCCCTCCCCCTTCTCTCGGTCTCTCTTTATCAAAAACAATAAAAATAAATATTAAAAAAAAATGATATAAGGATGGCATATAATTTGAAGGCAATAGATAACCTTAGCTTGGCTCAGATAAGAAAAAAATCCGACAACATTAAGTGTTTTTTTGTTTGATTTTTGTTTGCTAGTACATAAGTGCATATGTAGAAAAACAGTGGGAAATTAGACTAGAAGAGCAAAACATGGTCTTCAAGATTTATGTCCTAAGTAGCAGGTAACTTTGGAATGTTTTTAAGCAGGAAACTGATTTGACCATACTGTGTTTTAGGAAGTTAATCTGGTAGCAGAATGGATTAGTAAGGGAGGAGATCAGATATGAGGCACTTACACAAGCAATTGCATAAATCGATGGCAGCAGGACTAGAAATCAGATATATGAAACTAATTTTGCCACTTTATCAGTCAGCTGATAAATCTCAGTTTTCTCATCTGTACAAGAGGACTGACTAGATTTGATAGCCAAAGTCGGTTCCAGCTCCAAAATCTGTCTGTGATACATTGTAACTTGGCAAATGATTGGATGGTGGCTACAGGAGGCAGTTTCAGAGACATCTTGGAGGTTTTGAGCCTGAGTGAGTGGGAAAACAGTATCGAAGTTTATAGGATTGGTAATTGGGTGTTCTAGAAATTGTGGTGATGCTAGCTAGGATCTTTAAAAACAGGAGATCTACTGCCAAGTTGATCATCTTCCTCTTGTGTCCTAGAGAACATAAAGTAGGATTTCAGTGTTGAGAATGGTTACATTTCAGGGGAAACTAGTAGTCAGGAGATAAGCAACTGTTTTTAATAACAACGTTTACTTTGGGGGCTTTAAATTTGCATGCCATCATTCTGTGGTTGACTAGCCTCATTGGGAATTAGAGTGGTCTCAAGTGGCATTACCAAGTGGACACTGGCCAGTCTGTCAAAGGGATTGAATTTCTTTCAACATAAATGAGGTGGGGGCCGGATGGGATGAAGCATGAGTGTGTGTTTCAGAGGGGAGGGACCTAGGACTTACACGAGAGGGCCTCTGGGATTACTTTCTAGAGATGCTGTTGCATTGCCCACTGTGGCAAGATGCAAACCAGCATTTTAGGTTGTGGCAGAAAAAGTGCTTTATTTTTTAAGAGTAAAAGGTCCCCATATTTCAGCAACTGGGCTGACTCCCATGTGGAGGGAAGATTTGGCCCCTTTTAATGGATGGGGGGTAAGGTATAGTCACTACAAGCGCGGGGGGGGGGGGGCGGTGACAAGAGCTGCGAGAAGACAGGGGATTCAGGAGGCAGAGTTGCCTAAGTGTAGAACCCTCCCTTCCGAGTTTAGGCTCTTCAGTGTGCAGAATACAGTGTAGGTGGTAGGGAATTTAATTCCTAGGACTAGTTTCCGCGAAGCAGGAGACAGTTCCTCTGGCCAGGTCCCCCCCCCTTTTTTTTTTTTTTAAGCAAGCTGCAGGCTTCGCCTCGGCCCTAGAAACCGGATAGGCCTCTCCGTGCGCTCTCAACCTAACCCGCGGTGGCGGGGGAGGGGGAAGCGCCCCTTAGTCCCACCCCTTGCCCTGTTTTGCGTGTTTGCGCCTCTGGTGAGTGGCAGTCTAGTTTAGCCAATGAGGACGTGGGGCGGGCAGGAGCATCAAGTTGGGTTGCGCAAGAGGAGGGGGAACTGGTGCTGGAGAGACAGCAAGAGGGGCGAACCGGCCCCCCACGCCGCTGCAGGTAAAGGCATCTCTGTTCTCCCAATGGGATGAGACGCAGCTCCTTTTCCCGTTCAGAGCCTGTCCGGCTCTCCAGCCTGTAGCTTCCGTCCTAACATTGCTCCGACCTAGGCATCCACACCCCACCTTCCCCCCGCATCTTCCCGTCTTGGCCATCCCCCCTCTGGAGGGCACCCCGCTCGCTCCTTCCCTCAAGTGCATGTACTTCATCTCCATTTTGGGGTTCCAGTAGCCAGAAATCCCCCGCCTCGCTGTATAGGCCTTACTGGCACCAACCCCGGCAGTATGAGCAGGTAATGTACCCGGGTCCCCGCCACCCCCACCCCCAGTCGTGTTTCCCTGTTAATCAACCCTTGACTTCCTTACCTTGCTCCTTCTCCTCTCTCATATGAGTACATAATTTCTGTAGTGTTTCCTTTACTCCTGGACATTCATACATGCTTCTAGTTTTCATAGTTGCTTATTTTGCTTTTGTTTATTCAGGACTCACTTACCAGCCACGTTTGCCCCCAGATAGCCAAACCCCCTATTGAGGTGTGTTTTTTCCTTAAGTAATTGGGGAAACAAAAACAGAGTGGCCACATTTAGCAGTGAGAATGGTGAACATAAAGGAAATGGCCTAGGATCGCGATCTTCTTCAGGAAATCTGAGTAGCTCCAAGTTAAAAGCTCCATTTCTTATGGTCTGTGTCCTTACATCTTGATCCCTCACTGACCCAAAATTGTGATTACATTCACCTTGGGTGTTTATTTCCCAGTTCTTTATAAGATCTGAGACCCTATGTGTCTCCACAGTACAGTTTTTAAATCCTTCACTTTTAAAATGTTGGTGATTTTCATTTTAGGCCTTCTAATTAATTTCAAGTGACTTCTCATTTAAATTAAGCTGCATCTATCTTGTGTTTCAGTAACATGTTTATGTCTGTCTGCAGCTGATCCTATGGAAAGGATACAGTTTCCAATAATAAGATCTGTACTCTAAAGTAAAATAGTTTGTTCTTTTCTGATTCTTTGAGCAGTTAGAGGTTAAGTAAACATGGGTGGTACTTTGTGAAAATGCATATTTTTAAAAAAGTCAGCATTTGTCAACATGGCGTACATTCATTATCTTATAAGAGGATGGGCAGTACAGAGAAATCTTAAGTGGAGGATGTCTGTCTGTAGTTCAGTTTATATAATTTTAACTATTAGACAAGCTGGACTGATCTCTTTTGCAGTGTTTCTCATCTATCATAAACAGCAACTATGGTAAACTCCCTTTTGAGAGAGACCTCAAGAAATCCTATCCAAGAGGTGCTGATAATCTTTCCAAGCCAGACATGCTCCTTCTTTCTCCACTCCTCCCATAGACCTCTACTCATAGGTCTTTACTAGCCAAGATTTTGTCCAGTTTACTGAATATAAGTAACCTAAACAATGAGATGTATTTTCCATTTCTGTTTGATAAACATAAAATCATAACATTGAATACACATTACAAAGTACACATACCTTCCAGCCACCGATTGAGAATCACTGCTTTGTTGAAAGGTGTGGGGAGACAGATGGAAAAGTATAGAGTAAAATTGAAACAAACTCCTTTGTGATTGGACAAAGAAGTTGTTATTGAAATGTGTAAGAGTGAGGAGACGTGTAAAATACAAATAGGAGATTTTGAACTCCACCCCTCATATCACCCCCCCCAAAAGAACAACTAAATTAAAGGTGATAAAGCTGCAGAACAGCAGTTTATGCTTACATCAAGGGGAAAGAGTAGTTATCTCTAAAAAGGAGGTGAGATGAAGGGTTATTATATACATTATTTTTTAGTGTTAACTGGCTTTTTGGACAATATAGGTAGATGGCCTTGAATTTTAACCTTGACTGATTAGTTTATTCCACTTCTCCCCAATTCCCACCTCAGAGTTTCTGTCATTAGTCTGGTCATTAGTTTGAAATTATTGAAAGTGATTAATTGCAGCCATTAAATGCTATCTTACCTTTTGAGCATATACATGTGTTTCTCTTTTGGGCAATGGTGGCCAAGATTGGCTTTTCATTCTCAATGATAAAAGCCTGGTATGACATTTTTATATTGGCAGTTGCTTTACTTGGGGTATCCAAGCGCTTCATGTATTTGAATGCTTAACATCTATTTTTACTACCAGGATTTGAACTATAGAAATAGAATTCATGGGATGGATGAACTTGGTAGGATAGGCCAGCTGTGGATACAGCCAGGATGACCCATAGTAGGAATAGAAGGTGTGGGGAGAAGGGATTAAAGAAAGTTTAATCTTTTGAGAATCAAGGACAATTTAAAGATGGGATTTAGAAAAGAAACATGAGACTAGGGTTAAAAAACACATGCAAGATGAAAATTAGGTCAGTAAAAGTGACTTGATGGGGTGGGACTGAGAAGCACTGAAACTTGGTAGTGTGGCTATTAAGTCAGTGGTGATATTTTTAAATTATTAGGCCCAGACTGAGCCAGGAAAAGCAGAATATTGGCCCCAGAATTGGGAATGGAGATAAATGATAAATGTATTGATCTCTAGAAAAGTTATACTTGAGTCATATGGGGATAAGGAAATATTTCAGAAACTGTTAGCCTTATTCCAAGGACAAAACCCCATGAGAGAAAAGGCAGGTTAGAAACTATTATCAGCATAAACTTCTTTTTTTTTAAATTGTTTTTGACAGAGAGAGAGAGAGAGAGAGCGAGAGAGAGAGAGCGCGAGCTGAACAGGGGGGTGGGGCACTCCCCAGTTCAGCACGTGGGTCTGCACTGGCCAGGGCCGGGATTCAATCCTGGGTCCCCCGGCGCTACAAAGTGAACGCTTAACCCACTGAGCCATCCCAGCTTCCCCCAGCATAAACTTCTTGTTAGTGGAAAACTTTCACTGTAGTTTTTATATGACACCTAACTGTTAAATATTTAGTGTAACTTCTCTTAGATATTTAGTGTAACTTTTCTGACAGTGAATAGGAGATAAAAGATAATATATAGCAAAGTAAGGGCATAACTAGAAAAAAGCTGATGATAGTATTGAGGAAATTTTATAAAATTATTTTGTAGATTTTCATTAAATCAAGAAACATTGATAACTTCTGATTGCCATTTTCAGTAACATTGAGGTAGGTATTATGCAGAAGAGACTAGAATGAGCTGGAGAAATAGTTTAGCCAGGAGTAGGAAGTGATAGGGATCCTGGGTGAGATGTGAAGGGTATACAATTACTGAAGCAAGCAAGATCTTGTTTAACATTGATGGAGATGCCATGTATACTTTGTAATTTTGACTGACATGCCAACGACTAATGAGTGTTCTATTTATGTCTTAAGTTTCTGGAATATTTACCTACATTACTATATTGTTTTATAAAGACACCGTAAATGGAATGGGTTAAGGAAGGGAAAAAATAGTTTGGGGGTTGTGTGGGAGAGCCTGCTTCAGTCAAGTCTGTGTCACTAACAAATTTCTCTGGTGTCTTAAAAATTAGGAGAAATGCTCTTATCAAGCAAGGCCTTCCTGGATTGTATAGTTTAGTTATTAATGATGTACTTGTAATTCCTTATTTTATTTTTCCTTTTTCCATTATTTTTATGAACTTGAAGCCTCAGATGGGGATTTAGAAAATATACTTCATTTTTTTGTGGAATAATTTTTCAGGATGTGAAGCTTTCTGTGGTCTCATCTCAGAACCAGGGAATACCATTTAGTTTCTTTAAGGACTGAATGGGTTCATTCTAGATACTGTAAACAAATATGTTAATTCATTAAGTATTTTTTGAGTAGCTATTGTATGTATAATATCCTTCTGGTTCTTTAGGGATCCACAGATAAATAAGATGTGGTCCCATCATCCAGGAACTTTTTGTCTTCTGGGGAAAGCGAAACTGAGCCACCATGCAGGATTGTGCATTGTGTGCATTGAACATATTCAGTATCATCATTGATAATACGATTAGTGTGACAATTTTCTAGCAAATGGCAGACAGACATCATGAGCAGGCAGCTTTTTATAATTTACATGAAGGAACCATTTGGGCCTTCAGAGGATATGGACAAGAGACTCATTTTAGTAAAGTATTAAATAAAAGTGCTTTCAATAAGGTACAGACAACTCTGTGGTGGTTGAAGAAGGAGAAGGGACCAAGTGATCACAAATTATTCTGTTGTTGAAGGGGCAGAGGTTCAGGGCTTGGCTTGTGGAATAGAAGACCTTTGAGGGTGGGAAAGATTTCAGCTGGGAAAGATGTTTGGGAAGGTGGGTGAGGGTGTTCCATGCAGAAGCTACAGTATAACAGGTAAAGACATGCAGACTGGAATCATGTTAAGGCAACTGTGTAGTCTAGTTGGGTTGGAATATAGGAAATGCTGGGAATATAAACTGAAACTAAAATGTAGAATCCTTTGAATCCTTTGCAAAGGAAGCTTGTTTTTGTTTTGTTTTAAATTTATTTTATTGTTTTGAGAGAAGGTGATAGAGAAAAAGAGAAAGAAGGTGAAGGGTCCAGAGCAGTCTCCATAGCTGCACATCATTAGTTGTGACATGGTTTCATTCCACATAGGTGGATATAGGGCTGCTCTCTGGGCGATAATCGAACTGGGTGCCTCCCACATGGAAGACAAGAACCGTTGCCACCGAGCCATCAGCGATTATGGTTACCAGTTGCACTGCAGTTCAGCATATGGGTTTGCACAGGCTAGTGTCTAGAATTGAACCCTGGACCTCGTGATTTCGAGGCAAGCTCTCAACTGCTGACCTATCCTGTTACCCCTCCTCTTGCAAAGGAAGTTTTTGATCTTAAATATAAAAAGAGGGGAGGGGATTCAGAACAGAAATGCTATGTATGGATTAATTGATACGGTACCTAGAATAAAGTTTACAAAACTTCCTGGGTAAAATTACACTACAAACTTAGCAAAATTGTACTAGGAGCTTGGTTAAAGGTGTTATTTTTTTAATTTTTATTGTTAAATTTAATGGGATGACATTGATTGGTAACAATTGGATAGTTTCCGGATGTACAAGTCTACATCACATCACCCATGCATCGCAATATGTGCCCCCCAACCAGAATCAGCTCCCCTTCCATCACCATATATCCGGTGTCCAATCTCACCTCCCCCC
>PVKE010009182.1:0-45422 GCA_004027555.1 Craseonycteris thonglongyai | reverse complement strand
ATAGTTATAGAACTACAATATCATATCAAATTGCCACCATAATAATAGATTACCTACTTCGCTTTTAGTTCCTTTAAAATCGAATATATCAAAACACTGTGGTCCTAGCTAACCGTCACGACCCGATCAGTCCAGCAACCGCAATCAAAATGGCAACTTCGCGTCTCCCGGTTGGGGGGAGGAGAGTTTAAAGAGTGCAGCGGCTAAACAAGATGCGACATGTACAAAGGTGAAAGCTAGGGAAAAACTTATACATACGATATCGCAAACATACCAACGAATATAATAAACCTGTGTAGATACTCAAACAATATTTCAAAATTCTAACAAATGTATAAAAATAAATTATAGTTTTACTTAGTGTTTATGAAAAACTTCTGATGCAGTCAAATAATGGTGGGTGCACACTAATCAGGCGCCCGCGGGCACGGGGTTGGGAATCCCTGTTCTAATTTATGAACCCGGAATATCCTTCCATTTCTTTGTATCTTCTTCAATTTCTTTTAATAGTGTCTGAAAGTTTTCTGTGTATAAGTCCTTCATGTTCTTTGTTAAGTTATTCCTAAGTACCCTACTATTTTTATTTTGATTGCAAATGGTATTGTTTTTCTCATTTCTTTTTCTGAAGTTTCATTGTGTGCATATAAAAATGCTATAGATTTTTGTATATTGATTTTGTATCCTGCAACTTTACTATATTCATTTATTTGTAATAATTTTCTGGTGAGGTCTTTAGGTTTTTCTATATAAAGGAGCTTGTCGACATGTCTTCAAAAAGTGACAGTTTAACCTCTTCATTCCCAATTTGGATGCCTTTTATTTCTTTCTCCTGCCTGATGGCTCTAGCTAGAGCTTCCAACACTATGTTGAGTAACAGTGGTTACAGCGGACATCGCTGCCTTGTTCCTGATTTTAGAAGAAAAGGTTTCAGTTTTTCTTTATTCAGTGTGACATTTCCTGAGGGTTTGTCATATATGGCCTTTATTATGTTGAGGTACTTTCCTTCTGTACCCATTTTATTAAGTGTTTTGACCATAAATGGATGTTGTATCTTGTCAAATGCTTTTTCTACATCAATTGATAAAATCATATGGTTTTTATCTTTTATTTTGTTTATGTGGAGTATCACATTGATCGATTTGCATGTGTTGAACCATCCTTGTGCCCCTGAGATGAATCTCACTAGATCACGATGTATAATCTTTTTAATGCATTATTATATTCTGTATGCTAGTATTTTGTTTAGGATTTTTGCATTGGTGTTCATCAGAGATATTGGTCTATAAGTTTTCCTTTTTTGTGATGTCCTTGCTAGGCTTTGGTATTAGGGTAATGTTGGCCTCATAGAATGAGTTAGTAAGTATTGCTTCTTCTCAATTTTTTGGAAAACTTTGAGAAGGATAGGTGTTAGTTCCTCATTGAATGCCTGGTAAAACTCGTTAGTGAGACCATCTGGTCCTGGACTCTTGTTTTGGGGGAGGTTTTTGGATAATTGTTTTAATTTCCTTACCATTGATTGGTCTGTTTAGGTTACCCAGTTCTTCTTGATTCAGTCTATGTAGACTATTATGTTGCTAAAAACTTGTTCATTTACTAGCATTTTGTTTAGGATTTTTACATCTGTGTTTATCAGATCTTGGTCTATAATTTTCTTTTTGTGTTGTCCTTACAAGGCTTTGGTAATTGAATAATGTTGGCCTTGTAGATTGAGTTGGGAAGTATTGCCTTTTCTTTAACTTTTTGAAAGAGTTTGAGGTGGATAGGTGTTAGTTCCTCTTTGAATGCTTGTAAAACTCATTAGTGACACTTTCAGGTCTTGGACTTATGCTTTTGGGGAGATTTTGGATGATATTGTTTCAATCCCTTACTGTTGATTGGTCTATTTAGGTTATCCAGTTCTTCTTGGTTCAGTCTTGGTTCAGTCTAGGTAGACTATAATGTTTCTAGAAACTTGTCCATTTCTTCTAGGTTGCAAAATTTGGTGGCATATAGCTTTTCATAGTATTCTCGTATGATCCTTTGTATTTCTGAGGTATCAGTTGTACTTAATTCTCTTTTATTTCTAATTTTGGTTATTTGTATCTTTTTTTCCCTTGGTGAACATAGCCAGGGGGTTGTCAATTTTATTAAATTTTTTGAAGAACCAGCTCTTAGTTGCATTAATTTTTTTGTATTCTTTAGTTCTCTGTTTCATTTAGTTCTGCTTTAATTTTTATTACTTCCTTCTGCTGACTTTGTGGGGGGTATTTTTGGTTTTGTTCTTTTTTAGTTCTTTAAGATACAATGGTAGGTTGTTTGCATGTGATTTTGTAATAGGCCTATAGTGATATAAATTTCCCTCTTAATACTGTTTTTACTGCATCCCAGTAATTTTGCTATGTTGTGTTTCCATCATCATTAGTTTCTATGTATTTTTTAATCTCTCCTTTTATTTCTTCTTTGATCCAGTCATTTTTTAAAATAACATGTTGTTTACTCTGCATGTATATGTGACTTTTTTGCTGCTTTTTTTTTTCTTTTTAAGATTTATTGTTTGACAGAAAGTGTGTGTGAGAGAGATAAGGGTGAGGGTTCAGAGCAGTCTTCATAATTATACATCATAATTTCATTCCACATAGGTGGATGTAGGGCTGCATGGGATGAGAAATGAACTTGGGGCCTCCCTCATGGGAGGCAAGAACCTTCACCATTGTGCCATGATAGTTCCCAGTTGTGCCACAGTTCAGCATATGTGTGTATGCACAGGCGGTAGCCAGGACATGATCACCAGACCTCACAGTTGCAAGGCAAGTGCTCCACCTGCTGAAATCCTGGCATCTCCTATTTTTGCTTTCTTTTTGTAGGTGATTTCCAGTTTCAAAGCTTTGTGGTCAGAGAACACACTTGGTATGATTTCAGTCTTATTAAATTTGCTAAAGCTAGTTTTGTGACCCAGCATATGGTCTATTCTTGAGTATGTTCCATGTGCACTGGAAAAGAATGTATAGTCATGTGTATAGGATGAAGTATCCTATAAATGTCAATTATGTCCAGTTACTGTAATGTGTCATTTAACCCTTTTACTGTCAGCGGGCTGATATATCGGCCCTCTCTGGTTGTGCAAAAACTGCCACGGGCTGATATATCGCCCGACTTTTTTTACTTGGTTATATTCAGCAAAAGTAAGGGCTTTTGACTCAGTTAAAGTCAACCCGCATAATTCTTCAATGATTCTAAACCCCAAATATATCTTCACCATTGGGGAAAAAACTAGATGTATTAAATAAAATTAAGGACTAGAAATAATTCAAAATCTGGAATATTGCAGAATTCCTGAAAATGGTCTTGGCAGTCTTTGCACACCCCAACGGACATGGGATGGCAGTAAAAGGGTTAAAGCTGATCTTTCCTTATTTATTTATTTTCTGTTTTGATGATCTGTCCATGGCTGGGAAGGTGGTGTTTAGGTCCCCTACTGTAATTTTGTTTTTGTCAGTTTCTCCTTTTAGTTCTGTTAATAGTTGCTTTGTAAATTTTGGTGCTTTGTGGTGGGGACATATATATTAACATATCATATCTTTTTGTTGTGTAGTCCCCTTTATCATTATGAAATGTCTATCTTTGTCTTTTATTACTTTGTTTATCCTGAAGTATGTTTCATCAGGTGTAAGTATGGCTATACCTGCTTTTCTCTGGATGTCATTTGCCTGGAGTATTGTTTTCCACCCTTTCACTTTGAGTCTGTGTTTATTCTTGTGGCAGAGATCTTGTAGGCAGCATAAGGTTGGTTTTTGTTCTTTAACCTCATTTGCTACTCTTTGCCTTTTTATTGGTGAGTTCAGTCCTTTTACATTTAGGGTGATGATTGATACATGAGGATTTTTTGTAGCCATCTTAATCTTTTGCTTTCCCATAGCTCTTTGTTTTGATTACTTTATTTTTCTTTTTTTCAGTTATTTTAGTTTGATGGTGTTCTATGATTTTTTCTTCTGTTTCCTTTTTTTTTTTTTTTTTTTAATGGTTACCATGAACTTTATGAAAAAGAAAGTTTCATATATGCAGTGGTCCCTTTTCTTAAACATGCTTCTTCATTCTTTTTTGGAAACTTAAACCTTTACCTCCTCCCCTTTTATGTTTTTGTTGTTTCAGGTTATTTCTATTTATTTTTATCTTTTATTTTAGGTCAAATAGGTTTCTTCAGTATTTCTTGAAATGCCAACCTTGTGTTGGAGAATTTTCTGAGCTTCTGTATGCCTGAAAAGCCTTTAATCCTTTTTAATATCTAAAGGATAACTTTGCTGGGTAGATTATTCTTGGCTGGTAATTTGTCTCTTTCAATATTATGAATTCTTGTTTCCACTCCTTCCTGGCTTATAGAGTTTCTGTTGAGAAGTCTGATGACAGTCTGATGGGCTTTCCTTTATAGATTATGGGGGTTTTGTTGTTGTTTGTTTTTTTGTCTGCCTTGAGGATTCTTTTTCTTTGACCTTTTGACATCATCAGAATAAAGTGCCTTGGAGAAGCTCGGTCAGAATTCAGGTAGCTAGCAGTCCTGTTTCTTTTTGAATTTGAGGTTCCAATTCTTTCCATAGATTTGGGAAGTTCTCATCTACTATTTGTTTGAGCAAGTTCTCTGTGCCCATCCCATCCTGTGCTCCCTTCAGAATACTTGTTATTCTTATGTTGCTTTTTATAATGGAGTCAGATAGTTCTTGTAGGGATCTTTCATTTCTTTAAATTCTCAGGTCTCTCTTCTTCCTTCTGTGACTTTCCATATTTCTATCTTCGATATCACTAATTCTCTCCTCCATCTGATTGGCTATTTCATTTTTTATTTATTTTATTACGCTGTTTATCTTCAGAATTTCTTTTTACTTTTTTATAGTTTTAATTTCTTTATTGAAGTATTCCTTTTGCTCACGGATTTTCTTTCTGAGAACATTTATCTGCTTTTCTGTGCTTAGCTTCCTTTCTTTGATTGCTTTGAGTGTTTTCAGAGCTGCAGTCTTGAATTCTGTGTCCTTTAGCTCATATTTTTAAGTTCCTTTTCTGGATTTTTTATTTTCTTTCTGAAAATCTTTGTTCTCTAGGGTACTTATTGTTGTTGGAGTGTTTCTGTTCCTAAGCAAAAGGACTTTCCCTAGGTAGATGTGAAGAGGTCTTCTTTCTTTTGCTTCCCAGTTGCACCCTCTTACAATATTTTCTTTTGGTTATTCAGTCTTCTTACACTGGGAGATTTTCTAGAAGCTGGGCTTCTTGTCTCTGTCCTAGTTGTCTTGGTTTCTATGTATCTTCTTTTTGGGAGGGTATGGTGGGCAATGGTATTCTATGCCTCTGAGATCCCAGTACAGGCAGAAGATGCCACATCTGTGCTTCAGTTTCCTTGAGCTTTCCTACCTGTTTCATCTGGAAGGGGGTGGGTGGGGTTTTTTGGAAAAGGTGCAGGTCTATTTTCAGCACAGAATAATGGCAGTTTCTTGGTTGCAACTTGCTATAAGTAAGTACTAGATAGAAGGGGGTGGGGGGTGGACTTTAAAAGACAGTAAGATTAAGCAGCCAGGCTCTGTGTCGAAGGCCAGGCAGCACTCTAGCGGATGCCATAACTTGTCCAGGGTCATACTGCACTCCAGTCCCACATGCCTCACTCTGCCCACCTGTGCCTTGATCTGTCTGCCAACATTGCATTCTAGCCTTTTGTGCCACGTTACAGCCACCATCCATTTGGCTGCCAGTGCTGCACCCCTGACATATGTCCTGTGCTCCAGCCACCCTAACCTCTGCTGCTGTTGATTCTCGGCCTCAAACCTGCCCAGGGTCATGCTGTGCCTCAGCTTATGCTCCAAGGCGTCCATCTCAATCTTTCCTCTACCAGTCTTTGGTGGTGCTCCTCAGCATGTCTCACCCTGCTCCCTTACCTTCTGTCCTGCTCATCTCCCTTTCTCTGGCCTTTAAGTGTTTTCTTGTGATGAGTGGGTCTCTCAGCTGAGAGAGTCTGTGTTGCTTAGGGATTCCCACACTGGATTTTAGTTGTTCAATTCTTTGTATTCTCCAGGAGAGGGTTAAAGAGTCTGCTGTCATGCCTCAATCTTGATGATACCCATCTGAGTTTATTTTCTTATGAAATGAGTTTGATGAAAATAATTTTCTTCTGTAAATATGCTCAGGATTTAAGAATTCTGTTGTTAGAAGTACAACTCTAAAATTAGATTCCATTTAAGAAAATTTTTAATTCTAAAAGTTTTTAAGGGCAGAAACAATTGAAAAAATTTTGCTTCATCCTATTATCTAGCCAAACTAAATTACATTCTATTTCTTATTCATATCATGTTTTTACTCCTCTGTACATTTGTGTTTGCTGTCCTCACTTTCTGGAATGACTTTTTTTTTTTTTCCTTTGCTTAAAAAACTCCTACATATTTATCTCCCTCACTTGTATATTAACTTTCACTAAGTCTCACTTATCTTTTAATCCCATTTACCGTACCTTGCACAGGTCCTACAATATAATAGGAGCCCTATAAATGTTCAAGAATGATTTTATATTCACTGTGTGGTATTATTCATTTACCACTTAAAATGTTTTTAAGTTTCTTGATAAATTGGTTTGACATTTGTTCAATGTAAATTTACCAATTAAATGTACATATGTTGTTATTGGTCACATCCTACCATGTGTACACAACCCATTTGTCTCAAATTTGCTAAATCTACCAAGATTCTTATGAAAATAGTTTTTTGTCCTATTTTCTGACCATCTCTTTAATGCGGCCATTTGGGATCCTTTTATTATTATCTTTTAACCAATGCCCTTTGCCTTAAATAAGGCTTTGTCTTTTCTTATCCAACATTCATCTCCATTTCTCCTCTTAATCTAGTTATAATTCACAGAACATTCTTTGATTATACCTTGCCTATTGTTGCTCTTGTAACATTGTGCTCTTAATTTGAAAAGACATTCTTTTTATTTTCATTGTTACTGATGATGGACTGATGGACTTGAAGAGGTCATGCCTGAAAGTATGGTTTGTGCAGAGCAATCCTTTCTGAACTCACAAATAATTAACATCCCACTGCTTTTTCTTTTTGTAAGCAAGTGCTTTCATATTGATTTAGTCATTTTATGCAGAAAATGTATAGTAGCCTCCATATATTAAAGATAAGGAAAGCTTTGTTAGTTCTTAAAAGTTAAAAGCTTTTACTTTTTACATTTGGTCTTTTGCCACACATATTTTCTCATAATGGAGGACAGCGTGAACTGAGAAATAGGAGTCTGAGTTGTGACCCTTCTCTTTTTAAAAACTCTTTGCCATGTTGTCTTGATTCTACTTTTAATGTCATTTAGTATTGTCTAAGCTGTACTAAAATAGCAAGAGGTGACATTATACCTAACTCAGCTGGTTCACTGCACTGTTATAATTACTACTAGTGAAATCTAAAAGTTAAAAGTTTAAAAAAATGCCTGCGGCTGAAGTCCCACTAGAAATAAATGCAAGTGAAAATTATATATTAATAATTCAAGAATTAGATCAGGAATTGTTATTAACTACGAACAATGTAGATATACTTAATTTCCTCAAAGAGAGGTGTTGTAAAAGATATCTATAGGCTCCAAAATTACAATCTTTTTCTAAGACCACATCCATCGATTCCATTACACCCAACATCCATACTGGGGAAAGTAGGAAGGGGTTGAAAGAACTTCACCAGAACAGAGGCTTCTGCTGCATCCTTAAACCTGTGTCTTAAAAGGTTTTAGGTTTTAAATGGTCCTTATGATTTTTTGGCAGTTTATGATCTTCAGAAGTCTATAAACTAGATATGTAGATGTTTATATACTTCACCCTTCCCACTTATTTCACTGTAGACCATATAAAAAATTTTACTTTTATTCTGAGAGAAATAGGGCTCCACTATTGAAGGATTCTAAGCAAGGGAGCAGTAAGTCCAGTTGTGTTTTTAGATAAAAACAGTATCTCTCACAGTAGTGTAAAGAAGAGGGAGGAGTGTGCAAGGATATAGGAAGCCTACTTCAGGAAGCTGTTTTAGTAAATCAGGAAAGAAGATGGTAGCTTGTACTAGGATTGGAAGAAATAGATTGAAGACATATTTAAAAGCTAAAATCAGCGACTAGTGGCAGTTTGGAAATGGGAGTGGTGGGTAAAGAGGTATCTCTGTTTCTGGCTTATGCAACTGCGCTGAAGGTAGTGTCACTTGTTGTGGTTAGGGAACTCTAGAGAAGAGGCAGGCCTGGAAGCAGGTGTGTGTGTGATGACCATGTATCTGGTTCTGAACAGTTTGAACTTGAGGTGTCTTTGAGATACTCAAGCAGAGATTTCAGTTCCACATGTCCTCATTTACTGTATAACAATTAACCTCCTGGTTCTTTGAAAGTCAGAGAGAGGTCTGCACTAGTGGTATGATTTTGGAATCATAGGTATTTAAATTGAGACTGTGTACATGGTGAGGAGAGCCTGGGGAGAGGGTTAAAAAACAAATGAAGAACGGAAAGAAGTTTGAAGACAAAGATAGAGAAGCAGCTGCCAGGGGTAGGATGAAAAATTTGGAGAGTATGGGCTCACAGAAGTCAAGGCAACCATGTTTCAAAGAGGAAAAAGTGGTTAGCTCTGGTGAATATGGCCAAGACTTTGTGTAAGAATAAGTTAAAAAATGGGTTAACTAGTATATTATTACATGAAAAGATATGGAGAAGAAATGGTATGGAAGTTAAACAGGGAAATTTGGATAGATAATTGAGCTGTTAAAAGTGAAGTGTGGAGATGCCAGGAAGGCTTAGCAGTTTGAACACTTGCCTTGCAACCATGCGGTCTAAGGTTCAAATCCCAGCCCCAGCCCATGAAAACCCATGTGTTGAACTGCAGCATAACTGGTAACCAGGGAGATGGCAGCACAGGTTTTTGCCTCCCATGTAAGAGACCCCCCCCCCAGTTCAGTTCCCACCCCGTGCGGCCCCACATCTACCTGTGTGGAATGAAACCATGCCACAACTAATGATGGATAACAATGGAGACTGCTTTGGGCCCTCTCTTTCTCTTAAACAATAAAATAAATCTTTATTTAAAAAATGAATTGTGTTTTTTAAGCCATGTATTAATTAAATTTTGGGGGTTGCAAATAACAGAAACTTTGATTTCCTTTAAACAAAATACATAACTTATTGTTTCATGGAATTGAAATGTCCAGTGATAGGAGTGGCCTCTGGCACAATTGATTCCAGGGGCTCAAACACTATCATTATCTAATTCTCTGTCTTTCAGTTTTGCCTTCCTCTGAGAAGGGATCTCTCCTGGTGACCCCTGGCAACTTCAGGCTTTTCTTATCCTTGCAATCCTAATTAAAATAGTACTTCTCCTTCCTAGGTCTAGCAAAAATCCCAAGATTTACTTCAGTTTTACTAATTCATATTACATGCTTATCCATAAACTAATTATTTTGGTCAGAAGCAATTAGATATGCTGACAGCCAGGCTTGCGTCACCCTCTCACCCCTGGAGTGGGGCCAGGTAAGGAAGTATTAATAGTCTTATCTGAATCACGAGTATTGTGAATAAGGAGCCAGTAGTTTCCCAAAGGAAAATCAGGATGTGTTCCCAGAAGAAGGAAGAATGTATGCTGGGCAGGTGAAAACAATGGATATATATTTCAGCTATAACAGATATTTTTGACTTAATATATTTGAGTACTTGCTTCTGCAGTATTCTTTGTAGGTAATCCTTTTGGCCTAACGGATGAATGGATCTATGTGTTACTGTTACTTACAGAATAAGCCCCTGGGTCTGATTTTTATGGCTAGAAAAGATTATAATTATTCTTGCTAAATGTGCTTCTACTGGTTTTGGGAGCTGAGTGGTAACTAACCTTTTTTTTTTTTTTTTAATGGGGTGACTTTGATTAATAACAATTACATTGTTTCCAGGTGTACAATTCTACATTACATTGTCTATACATCACATTATGTGCTCACTGCCCAGAATCAGCTCACTTTTCATCACCATATATTTGATGCCCCCTCCCTACTCCCCACCCCAGCTTTCCCACCCACCTCCCCACTTACCCTCATGTAACCACTAAACTATTGACTGTGTCCATGAGTTTTTGTTTCTTTGTTACTTTCACTTTTATATTCCACTTCTGAGTGAGGTCATAGGTTTCTTGATTCTTTCAGTCTGACTTATTTCACTTAATGAGATGTTTTCAAGGTCCGTCCACGTTGTCACAAATGGCTGTATTTCATCTTTTCTTATTGCTGAGTAGTATTTCATTGTATAAATGTACCACAACTTCTTTATCCATTCATCTATCAAAGGACACTTTGGTTGATCCCACAATTTGGCCACCGTGAACAGTGCTGGAATGAACATTGGGGTACATGTATCTTTGCGGATTAAGGTTTTCAGGTTTTTTGGGTAGATACCCAGGAGAGGGATTGTCGGGTCATATGGCAATCCCATTCCTAATTTTTTGAGGAATCTCCATACTGCCTTTCATAGTGGTACCATTTGCAATCAAAACAAAAAGAATAAAACACATAGGAATAAACTTTACAAAGAACATGAAGGACTTATACACAGAACTATAAGATACTATTAAAAGAAGTTGAAGATACAAAGAAATGGAAGAATATTCTGTGTTCATGGATTGGAAGAATCAACATAGTTAAAATGTCCATGTTACCCAAAGCAATATACAAATTTAATGCAATTCCCATCAAAATCCCACAGACATTCTTTTGAGAAATAGATTTAAAAATATTATCAGATTCATATGGAACCACAAAAGGCCCCAAGTCACCAAAGCAGTTCTCTGGAAAAAAAAAATAAGGCTGGAGTCATCATGCTCCTTGATTTCAGTCTATTCTGCAAAGTATCAATAATCAAACCAGCTTGGTATTGGCAGAGAAACAGACATACAGACCAATGGAGTAGTAACTAATCTTAAAGACACATTGGGACTGGAGTAGGTCCAAGATGGCAAATCAGGTCAAAGCTATGCCTCCCAGGATTACATCAAAATTACAACTAAATTATAGACTAATCAACCTGAAGAATTATTGAAGACTAGTTGAACAGAATCCCTATAACTAAGGATATAAAGAAGAGACTACATCAAGACTGGTAGGAAGAACAGAGAGGAGAAACAGACTGACCCGAAACTCATGGATAGTGGTTGAATACTGGGAAGGACATCTTGGTGGCAGAGGTCCCCCCAGAAGAAGGAGGGGTCCCAGCTCCACACTGGCTCCCCAGTCCAAGGGTCCTGTGCCCTAAAAGAAGAATTCCCATTACATCTGGCAATGAAAATCAGTAAGGATTTTTTCTGTCTGCCCCAGGTGGTTAGCAACTCAGGCACCTTCTTAAAAGGTACATACACGGACTCACTCACTTGCAAATACTCACCTGTTCTCAGTGGAGGGATAGCAACTCTTGAGGTACCAGAAACATATGGGAAAAGATTGAGTTGTGTGGTTATGGGGTGAGGGCTGAAGGAACCATTGTCCCTGTGTGGAGCCTGCCTCACATGTAACCTGAGGAAGGCACCATCTTTTCTATGTTGAACCCTTCCCCAACGAGCCACATCTGAGACTCCCTTGGCCTGGTCAGATCCATGTGTATGCACCCTTGGTGATAACACCTTGGGGCCTCGGCCAGGACTGCTAATACTATGTCATTCCCAGGGCACTCTCAGCTACTGAGTGATCAGCCCAACCCCACAAGTTGCAGAAACTGTTTACAGCAGTGGATGGCCCTCAGCAGCCCCAGGAAGTTTTGGTGGTGAGCAGTCAACCACACCCTGCACAGCAGACTCTCCTGGGTAACTCGGGGACCTGTGGGCCAGTGGTGAGCAGTGGCTGGCTGCAGTGCTCTAAGGGTACTTTGCAGAAATGATTGCAGGCCTGGCTGTGGTGTAAGAATTAAAACTGGATTTACTTTGTAAAAACTACCACCCCTACCCTGTAACTCCCAAGAACCCCACCCTGCCCACCTATAGCAGTGTTGCTGAGCAGTCTGCCCCATTACCATGAGCTGCAGAAGCCTTTTACAACAGCAGGCACCCCATGGCAGCCTGGTAAACTTTGGGTGGTAAGCAGTGAGCCTCTCTTGTGTAGCTCTGGGTATTTGCAAGCCCTAGGCAAGTGGTGGCTGACTGTAGTATTCTCGGGGCATTTTGCAGAGTGGTCATAGTCTGGACACTGGCCCATGAACTGAATCTGCATTAAACTTGTAAAAACCACTGGCCACACCTTGTGACTCCCTGAGACCCCACCCTGCCCAGCTAGGGCTGCATCACCAAAGGTACTCTCAACACCAGTCAACTGACCCGTTCACCTAAGGAGGCTCTTTCGGTGGTTAAGCCTTACAGACAGCAGACGGCAATAGGCAGGGAGGTCTAGGCCTTTTACTAAGCTGTTCAGGCACAATACGGGTGACAGCTGGCCTCAGTTCACAGCAAGGCCACCCCACATGCATCTAGGTCCAGCATGGGCAGCAGTCAACCATATCTAGCTTTGGGGCTCCTGCCAGGTAGCCTCAGGCTAGTCACAGGCAAGGCTAAAATTGACCCGCACTGGAGCCCCTCCTAAGACACACCAGAAACAACACACTCAAAGGCCAGCTTTGGACTACACCTGAACACTGCCTGGTTAGCCCCACAGCCAGCATACCCAGAGAATAGTCTCAACAGGCACTAGAGCCCACTGAAGTGAATCCTCCTCTGAGGGGTCAGCCCCCACACAGTATACACTATGGGTGTAGCCAGTCCTCACCATCAGTAAGCCTGGGAGTCAATCCATTCACTGACATGCTGAAAGGCACAACTACAACAGAAGAACATGCAGAACACACTCAAGAGACTCCTGGAACATATGTGTAGGAGATCAGGGATATTGGACCACCCAGGAGACATACTATATAAGGTCCCCCAGCAAAGACTGAGAGAGAATAGCACCCTTGTAAACATCTATGTACCCAACATAGGAGCACCTAAGTATATAAAGAAGATATTGACCAACATAAAGGCAGAGATCAACAGTAACACAATCATAGTAGGGGACTTTAACACTCCATTGACACCAATGGACAGAAAGTCAACATGGAAACAGCAACTTTAAGTGACATACTAGACCAGATGGATTTATTGATATTTTTTAGAGCATTACACCCTAAATCAGCAGAATACATTCTTTTCAGTGCGCCTGGAACATTTCCCAAGGTAGACCACATGTTAGACCACAAAACAAGCCTCTATAAATTCAAGAAGACTGCAATCATTACAAGCATCTTCTCTGACCACAATATCATGAAACTAGAGATCAATCACAAGAAAAAAACTGAAAAACAAATAAATAACACGCTACTAAGTAATGAAAGGTCAACAATGAGATAAAGGAAGAAACCAAAAATACCTTGAGAAAAATGAAAATGAAAACACAGTGACAGCAGTCCTCAGAGGGAAATTCATAGCAATGCAGGTCTACCTAAAGAAACAAGAAAAATCAAATAAACAGTCTAATTTTACAACTGGAAAAGAACAGCAAACAAAGCCCAAAGTGAGTACAAGGAAGGAAATAACAAAGATCAGAGAGAGAAATGAAATTGAGACCAAAAATAAATTTAAAAAAATAAAAATAAAAACAATTCAGGAGGTCAATGAGCTGGTTCTTTGAAAAGATAAACAAAATGGACAAATCTTTAATCAGACTCATTAAGAAAAAGAGAGGGCCCAAATAAATAAAATCAGAAATGAAAGAGAAGTGACAATGGACACCACAAAAAAAAAATTTTTTAAGATAATACTGTGAGCAACAAATTGGACAATCTGGTAGAAATGGATAAATTTCTAGAAGCGTACAGTCTTCCAAGTCTGAGTCAAGAAGAAACAGAAAAGCTGAACAGACTGATTAATAATGAGTTAATCAGCAAAACTTGAATCATAATCAACAGGCTCCCAACAAACAAAAGTCTTGGATTAGTTGGCTTCACAGGTAAATTACCAAACATTCAAAAAAGAATTAACACCTATTTTCCTCAGATTATTCCAAAAAATCCAAGAGGAGGGAAGGCTCCCAAGCTCATTTTATGAGATCATTACCTTGATTCCAAAGCCAGACAAAAAAACAAAACAAAACAAAACACTATAGGTCGATATCGCTGATGAACACAGATATAAAAGTCCTCAACAAAATATAGCAAATCGAATTCAACAATACATTAAAAAGATTATACACCACAGTCAAGTAGGATTTATTCCTGGTTTTGAACATGGGTTCAATATCCACAAATCAATTAATATGATATACCACATAAACAAAATAAAAATCATATGGTCATATTAGTAGATGCAGAAAAAGCATTTGACAAAATACATCATCCATTTATGATAAAAACTCCCAGCAAAGTGAGAATAAAAGGAATATACCTCAACATAATAAAGGCTATATATGACAAACCCACAGCTATAATAATATTAAAGTCAATGGGAAAAAACTAAAAGCATTTCCCCTTAGGGTCAGGAATAAGACAAGGATGCCCACTTTTACCACTTTTATTTAATATAATACTGGAAGTTGTAGCTATAGCAATCAAGACAAAAAAAAAAAAAGAAGAAGAAAAGAAACAGCATCCAAATGGTAAAGAATTAAAACTGTCACTATTTGCAGATGGCATGATACTATATAAAGAGAGCCCCAAAGATTCCACCAAAAAACTATAAATGAAACTAATAAATGAATTTAGTAAATTATAATAGCAGTATATAAAATTAATAAATTGGTTTCATTTTTATACACCAATAATGAATTAGTGGAAAAATAAATTTAAAAAATTCCATTTACAATTCCATAAGAAAAATATATATATAATACCTAGGAATAAATTTAAAGATTTATTTATTGTTTTTGACAGAGACAGAGATACAGAGACAGAGAGAAGGGGGAGGGCCCAGAACAGTCTCCATAGTTGCACATCATTGGTTTTTCCACTTAGTTTCATTCCACAGGTGGGCATGGGCCACACAGGACAGGAACTGGGCCGGGGTCTCGCCCTGGTGAGAACCGAACTGGGGGCACTCCCCAGTTCAGCATATGGGTTTGCACGGGCCGGAGCCGGGATTTGATCCTCGGTCCCCGGGGCTGCAAAGTGAGCGCTTAAACCCACTGAGCCATCCCGGCTTCCCCTAGGAATAAATTTAACCAAGGAAGTAAAAGACCTGTACTCAGAAAATTATAAGACATTGAAAAGAGAAATGAAAGCATATACAAATAAATGGAAACATACCATGCTCATGGATAAGAAAAATTAATATAGTTAAAATGTCCATACTACCCAAAGCAATCTATAGATTCAGTGCAATCCTTATCAAAATACTGGTGGCATTTTTCATAGAACTAGAACAAATAATCCTAAAATTTATATGAAACCATAAAAGACCTAGAATAACCACAGCAGTCCTGAGAAAGAAGGACAAAGCTGGAGGTATCACACTACCAGATTTCAAACTATACCACAATGCCTAAGCAATCAAAACAGTATGATATTGGCATAAAAACAGACACATAGGTCAATGGAACAGAATAGAGAGCCCAGAAATAAATTTATGTCTATATGGTCATCTTTGACAAAGAAAGCAAGAATTTACATTGGGGAAAAGACAGTCTATTCAATAAATGGTGCTGGGAAAATTGCACAGATACATGCAAAAAAAAAAACAACTGAAGCTGGACCTTCTTATGCCATATACAAGAATAAATTCAAAATGGATTAAAAACTTAAATGTAAGACCCAAAACCATAAAAATCCTGGAAGCAAATATAGGAAATAAACTCTCAGACATTACCCTTAGTAATATTTTTACTGATATATTTCCTTGCACAAGGGAAACAAAAGAACAGATAAACAATTGGAACTTCATCAAACTAAAAAGTTTTTTCACAGCAAAGGAAACCATCAGCAAAACAAAAAGATATCCTACTGAATAGGAGAAGATATTTGCCATAGATATATCTGATAAGGGGTAAATATCCAAACTTTCTTAAAAACTCATACAACCCAACACCAAACAACAACAAAACCAAAATCACAATATATAATTCACTTAAAAAATGGGCAGAGAACCTGAATAGGAATTTATCCAAAGATGACCAGTAGACATATAAAAAGATGCTCAATATCACTAATTCTGAGAAATGCAAATTAAAACCGCGAGATATCGCTTCTGTCCTGTCAAAATAGCTGCCATCAACAAATCAACAAACAAGTGTTGGCAAGGATGTAGAGAAAAGGGAACCCCTCATGCACTATTTGTGGGATTGCAGATTGGTACAGCCACTATGGAAAACAGTATGGCGTTTCCTCAAAATTTTAAAAACAGAACTACCTTATGACCCAGTAATCCCACTCCTGGGTATTTATCTGAAAAAATCCAAAACACTAATTAAAAAAAAAAAAATTCATGCACCCCAATGTTTACTGCAGTGCTATTCACTGTTGCCAAGATATGGAAACAACTGAAATGCCCATCTGTAGATGATTGGCTAAAGAAATTGTGGTACATCTATATAATGAAGTATTACTCTGCCATAAAAAGTAATGAAATCTTACCATTTGCAACAGATGAACCTAGGGAGTATTGTGCTAAGTGAAATAAGTCAGAGAAAGACAAATACCATATTATCTTAGTTATATGTGGAATCTGAAGAACAGAATAAACAAATAAAACAAAAATAGACTCATAAATACAGAGTGGGTGTGGGGGAATTGGTAACAAAGGTGAAGGGTTTAGGAAGTACAAATTGGTAGTCACAAAGTAGCCACAGGGATGTGAAATACAGTATGCAGAATATAGTTAATGCTTAAAACTATGTATGCTGTCAGATGAACACTAGACTTATCAGGGAATCACTTCTTAAATTATATAAATACCTAACCACTGTGCTGTACACCTGAAACTAATATAAAATAATATTGAATGTGAACTCTTAATTTTAAAGTATATATGGGAGGGGGACAAAAAGAACTGGAAGTATCTTCTGGAGGGTGGGCCCCTTGTAGTAGAGGCTTCCCAGCTAGGTGAGTGATCTAGGAACCCATCTGCATCAGTGGACCAACAAGCTGGTGTTGTGAGAGGCTGCATTTGGCTTCAGTGAATTTGGTTTTGGAGACTCTTTCAACACGTTTTGCCATTTCATGATGTGTGATTTACATGAACAATATGCAGTATGACAACTCACCTGCCCACACCACATTGAGTGTTCAGTTTTTGACCAAAAATGGCATGACCCCCATGCCCCATCCTCCCTGTTAACTCAGTCTTGCCCCATCCTCCCTATTCACTCAGTCTTGCCCTGAGTGACTTTTTTGATTGTTTTTGTTGTTGTTTCCTCGGGTGAAAAAAGTCCTCAAAGGGAAACAAACGTTTTGTTGATGTGGAAAAGATGAAACAAAAACCGGAGGAAGCACTAAAAAGTCTCAAAATTAACAAGTTCAAAAACTGTTTTGAACAGTGGAAAAAGCATCTCGATAAGTGTATTGCATCAAACAGAGTACTTCAAAGGTGACTGAAGTTTAACCCTTTAACTGTGCAATTAGTCGTAAATTTATCTTTCGACATGCGCAAATAATTTTTTTAATTTCTGATTTTTTTTGTTGTAATTTTTTTTGTGTGTTCTTTTTTTACATTAGGAAAAAGTAGTATCTGGGGAAAAAAGACATACTTCAAATCGTCAATAGATGATGGGAGCAGTCTGCTACGCCATTCGCTAATAGACGATTGGATGTGTTAAAGGGTTAAACGTGAGAATAAATACAGTTTTTATAAACAAATTATGGGATCATTTTTGTGTACCCCCTTGTATATAGTCATGGGATGTAGAGAACAGCAGAGGGAATATAGTCAATGATATTGTAATAGTTATATATGGTGTCGGATGGATAGTAGACTTGTTGGGGTTATCACTTTGTGAGGTGTGTAAATGTCCAATCATGTTGTCTAAAACTAATAAAAAAATTTAACATTAAAAATAAAAGACATTGAGATCAGCCAGAACATGAAAAGATGCTCAACATAACTAATTATCAGAGAAATGTAAATCAAAACCACAATGAGGTATCACATCAGATCAATTAGAATGACTACTATATAAAAAAACAAACAAAATGTGTTGAGGATTTGGAGAAACTGGAACCCTTGTGCACTGTTGGTGAGATTGTAAAATGGTGTACTGTTATGGAAAACAATATGATGATTAGTCAAGAAATTAAAAATAGAGGAAGCCGGGATGGCTCAGTGGGTTAAGCACTCACTTTGCAGCCCTGGGGATCGAGGATCAAATCCTGGCCCCAGCCCGTGTGGATACATATTCTGAACTGGGGAGTGCCTTCAGTTTGGTTCTCACCAGGGTGAAGACCCTGGCCCAGTTCCTGCCCTGTGCAGACGCACACCAACCTGTGGAATGAAACTATATGGAAAAACCATTGATGTGCAGCTATAGAGACTGTTCTCTCTCTCTCTCTCTCTCTCTCTCTCTCTCTCTCTCTCTCTCTCTCTCTCTCTCTCTCTCTCTCTCTCTCTCTCTCTCTGTCAAAAACAATAAAAATAAATCTTTAAAAAGAAGTTAAAAATAGAACTGTCATATGATCCAGCAATCCCACTTCTGAGTGTATCTATTCAAAAGAATTGAGAGCAGAGTCTCAAAGAGATATTTGTTAAACCCCCATGTTCTTACTACTGTTAGTTACAGTAGGCAAAGGTGAAAGCAGTCTTAGTATCCACGGACAGATGAATGAATAAACAAAGTGTGGTCTGTCCAAACAATGAAACATTAAAAAGGAAGGACATTCTGACATGTGCTACAACATGGGTGCATCTTGTGAACATTATACTCAGTGAAATAACCAAGTCACAGAAAGACAAATACTGTAGGATTCCACCTATATGAGATACATAGAGTAGTCACATTCATAGAGACAGAAAGTAAAATGGTAGTTGCCAAGGGAGGAGAAAATGAGGAGTTGTTAATGGGTACAAAGTTTATTTTGCAAGATGAAAAAGTTCTGGAGATCTGTTGAACAACATTGTGAATATACTTAATATCACTGAACTGTACACTTAAAAATAGTTAAGATGGTAGGTTTTGTTTTGTACTTTTTACCACAATTAAAATTTTAAAAATATACACTGACTAATTCTACGAATTATGTAAATAGATGTTCCTTAAGGACTAATTTATTATATTTCATAATAAATATTGATGCCTTTAGCCAAATGGCAAGGGGATATTAGGGATGAAATTTATCAGAAGCTGTAACTAGCACCACCAACACTACTAACCCTGCCCCATTTTGCCTGGATATACCTCTGAACTCTGAGGTGGTTTTACTTTGCAGTAGCATGGATAGGTTTGTATAGTCCATTAATCTTTTTTCTGACCTCTTATATAGTCCACCTGTGTTATGTTTTTAGTAACTAGTCCACTTGTGTTATGTGTTTTAATAACTAAAAGAGTACTTTTACTCTAGTTTCTAGGTAACTTGTAATTCATCATTATACTTGTTTATAAGAAATCAACCCACTTCTTTATACCATTGGACATTTTTTAATTTATTTAATACACATTTATAAGTTCCTATTGAATGTCATCTTTAAATTTTTTATTGAGGTATAATTGACATATAACATACTCATTTCAGGTGTACAACATAATGCTTCAGTATTTGTACACATTGTAAAATTATCACCAAAATAACTCTAGTTAACATCCATCCCTGTACATAGTTACAAAATTTTTTTCTTGTGATAAGAAATTTAAAGATCTACTCTCTTAGCAACTTTGAAATATGCATTACAGTATTATTAGCTATAGTCACCATTCAGTACATTACATCCCCCTTGACTTATTTCATAACTGGAAGATTGTACCTTTTGATCTCCTTCACCCATTTGAATATCATACTTGAGCTAAGAGATAAAAAGTTATGCAGTATGTTCTTTGTTCTCAAGGGTTTCACAGCCTAGGCAACTGCACAAGGTAGAGTGGCAAGTGCCGTGACAGTGTGCACGAGATGGGGAACAGAGAGGATCAGTATCTCTTGGGATGGGCCACAATATAAAGAATGTCTTTTTAGCAGAGGTAATGATTGGGCTAAATATGTTTTTAATATATAAAAAAAAGAAGAAATAGATGAATCCACAATCATAGTTGGAGAGTTGAACACACCTCTCTAAATAGCAAATAGAAGACAAAAATCAGTATGGATATAGAAAATGAAACAAAAATAATCAACATTCTTGAGGCAATTGATATATATATAAAACCCTGTGCCCAAGAATGACTGAATGTACATTCTTTTCTGGTATACATAAATGAGTATTTGTTGGCCTAAGTAGTGTTTAGAGGAAAATTTTAAAGGCATAATAATGGTTCTAAGAAAAATCCTTAGCTTTTAGAGATGTATTATGAAATTTTTACAGATATCTGGATTTGCTTCAGAATAATCCAGCCAGTGGGAGATATTAGGTATGGGTAGGTATAAGTGAAATAAAATTGGCTATGTTATGAAAATTGTAAATAGAAGATGATACATGGTGGTTAATCATACTGTTTTACTGTTTTCTCTACTGTTGTGTATGTTTGAAAATCTATATTACAGGGATAAAAGTATATTAATTATTTCAAAATAAAGGTGTTTTGTTTTGTTTTTAATCAGTTCAAAGGTCATTTTCTTTGGGCCTTATAATTTACTGCGTCTTTCCTGTGCTTCTGTAGAAACATGGAACTTGCCACATTGACTGTTACTGCTAAATGGTTATTTGTTGGATTTCCTCTAGACCATAGTTTCCCAAGTGGTGGTACAGATTCTCCCAGGGCTACATGCTGGGCCACTCAGGGGAAGAGAAAAATAATCAATAATGGCCAAAAAACAAGTAAAGAAAAAAAATGCAAAATGTTAGTTCTGGGACAATAAATGTGAAGTTTGAAGCACCCATAATGGAGACACTTAAAATTAGATCACATTTGTGAATGATGATTGGTGAGGGCCTGGCTGTGAACCCCTCCCCCTAATCGCTCTTCTACCAGTCATTACCCACAGTTTCACAACAGTCCATTTGCAACATTTCTAGAAATTCCCCAAACAGATAAATACATCCATAGCCAGACTGATCAGTTTAGTTATTGATGGAGTAAAAGTAAATGCATTGTCTTAAATTGTGATTCTTTTCAAGTAGTTTTTTAAATTTAATGTTTAACATAGTTTCAATTATTATTGTCTGATTTTAAAGCATGTCAGTTATGGCTCAAGTTGAAAATAGGAATGGTTAAAAATTCAAAACTTGATGTGGATTGTAACCTGTCATTAAATACTTTTCAACATGTGTCTGCAGCTACAAGTACACCCACACTGGGAGACAGTAAAAAGTTGCATGCCTCAGTTACTACAAAGGAGAAAAGGAAATACTACACTCTGAAGAGTGTAGTATTTAATACACTCTTAAGAGTATAGTATTTAATACACTCTGAAGAGTGTAGTAAATGTGGGTTTTCATACAGAGGATAATAAGCCTTTGTGTGTTGTATGTGAGGAAATATCCAACTTGCATAAAACCCTTTACTCATGCAACATTTAGAAACTAAACATCCTATGTATAAAAATGAAGAAATACATAATTTTCAGCACATAAGAAGATGTTCAACTATTAGTTCCTTACACACGAGGTCTGCAGAGAAAGACAATGAGAAAGCAGTTGAGACTTCATACTGTCTTGCTTACTGCATAGCTAGATGTGGCAAAAATCGCACCATAGCTGAAGATTTAATTTCTCCTTGTATTAAGGACAGTTTTTTGTATGTTTGGAGAAAAACATGTCTACAAAATCAATACTATCTCTTTTTCAAAAAATACAATGTCTTAACGAATTCAGGAAATGTCTGATGATGTTGAAGCTGTTGTAGCAGATAGAATTAGAAAAAGTAAATTCTTTTCCATCCAGGTCAGTGAAAATATAGATGTTGCTGATTTATCTGTTTTGCTTGTGATCGTGAGGTGCTTGGTAGGAAATGAAATTGAGGAAAACCTGTTGTTTCGTTACCCACTGACAGAGTGTACCACAGGTAAAGGTATTTTTAATGCAATCAGTGGTTATTTCATTGAAAAGGACATTAGTTGGCCTAATTGTCGTGGTGTTTGCACTGACAGAGGCAAGCCTGTGTCAGGTTGTTTTATAGGCCTACGTGGCCGAATTAAAGAAGCAGCTTCCATGTACTGTGGAGTTACTGCTGCATTCATAGACTAAGTCTTGCATCCCAGCCTCTTCCTAGTCAACTGAAAGATGTTCTTGATGAGGATATAAAAGTTGTAAATTTTATTAAGTCACAGCCACAAAACTCCAGATTGTTTAAAGCGCCATGTGAAGAAATGAGCAGCATTCACAGCACATTACTTTTGCATATGGAAGTAAGAAGGCTATCTCGTGGCAAAATACTTACACAGATGTTGGAACTTAGCCATGAAGTCCAGGTATTTTTGAAGATCATCGTTTCCCTCTTGCTCCAAAGTTTCAGGACAGTGATGGGCTTCAAAGTCTTGCATATGTATCAGATATTTTTCTAGATATAAACAAATTGAACTTGGGGCTTCAAAACAGCTCAATCACTAAAAATCAACAAAATTGAGTCAATGAATAAAAAATTGGACCTTTGGAAAGCGTGTCTTGAAAGAGGTCAATTGAAATTTTTGAAGCTCTGCACTTCATATCTGAGAATGACCTGTACCTATCCCAGAACATGACAGAGAATATTGTAAGTAACTTGGAAGGTCTTACGTGTCCTTTTATAAGTGCCTCCCTCAATGTGGAAAAGAGAACAGCTGGATTGCAGATCCCTTCATTGAAGAATTCTTCAAAGAAGCTAAACTATTAATCAATGAAAAAGAGCAGTTAATCAAACTTTCAACCAATTCTTCATTAAATTCTGATTTTAAAAGAAAGCATTTTATAACCTTCTAGTAGATGTCACTGAGAAATATGAAAGCTCAGTGAGAAGGCACTCAGTGAACTATTGGAGAGAGCTTTTTCTTCTTACACCTTCATAAAAAATAAGTACCATGACAAGCTTAATGCAAGTTCAGATTTAAGACTGTATCTTGCATCTTTTGAGCCTGATTTCAAGAAACTAAGTGCCTCAAAAAGCAAGCTCAAACTATCTCACTAACAGTGTTTCAATTGGCTAGAGACCTGCATAACAATTATTATAGACTTTCTAGATAGCACAAATAAATATTATCAATAACAAGTTATAAGCTTGTTAAATACTTGATAATCATTATTAGTATTTAAGTGTCTTATGAATATTGTAAAATTAAATCCGTGGTTTGTACTTTTAGTGTAGTAATTTTTTTCCTATCTTATTACCTCATTTCCACTATTTTACATTAAGACAGGCACTGAACAAACGTTTTAGTATTTAAAAACAGCTGTTTTAAAGACAAAGGATACAATATCTAGAAATGGGTTTAAAAGGAGTACACAGGTAGAAAAACTTTGGGAACCATTGTCCTAGACTAAGGAACTTTGATGGTCTAAGTGAGACACTGGGGCGGGCACAGAGCCTGGTACATAACAGATCCATAATTAATATTTTTTAAACACATTGCGACTTTTTATAACGATTTCTAGAGGTTAAACAATCTAAAGCATAGTAGTCCAATGTGTTAACATTATTCATTCATTTTATTTATCTTACTCCTTCCAAGTAGACTGTGTTTTACTCTGAAACCAAACTGCTTATATATCTCTTAAAGGTCGTGAAAAATATAACACCAAAATAAATTATTGAATGGGCATGTTAGTTTGAGCCATCTCAGCCTGAGACAGGATATTGTTTATTTTTCTTCATGGTTAATGTGGAGTAAGTCCTTCTGAGTAAGATAGTTATTTCTTCTCCAAGCATAATATTGTATATTTTTTAATGTAGTAGCAATATCCATATTCAACTCTAAGATCAAAATCTAATTCTCATACTCAGCTATAAATTATTTTTATTATCTACCTTATTGCTGTGGCCTTTTATTAGTTTAATAAATATTAATAACAATTAGTTATGGTTATTGAAAATTTAATTTGAAAAAAATCCCAATTTTTTGTTTGCTTGCTTCTCTCTGCACATTATCTTCTTATTCAGTAGCAGCTCCTTTATCATGGATATGTTTTTTTTGTTTCAGTAATTTGAACCTCACAAACCCTAAGCTCCAGGGAAATGAAAGTGAGTCAGAAGCAGAACTCTGAATCTTAAGCCAGGACCTAGTTTTTAAATAAATCACCTGGCACCTAAACACCTCCCATTCATCAAGAAGCCTTTGTGGTACTCTGGGCTTGGGGACTAGGTGGATTGTCAAGTGGTTAGTCATCAAGTTATTTTTGTAATCAAATTCTCCTATGCTATTTTCCTCTGAATCAGGTTATTTGTAGCAGCTATGAGCATTTTTAATTGTCATTTTCATAAAAGAAAATGCTGTTTTCTTCAAAGCACTTATGATCATATCTGGCATGTTTTTAAAGCTAATTACCTAGCTAAATGCCAGTGATTCCTGTGACGCCCTCCTGGCTGCTTGCTCAAACCGTTAGGTCAAATCAGAACTGAGTGAAGCACTAAAGAAGTGAGCAGCTCAACAACAGAATCAGCAGCAAGGGTATTGGGCTTGGTTAGAGTGAGGGAGCGCGTCGTTCTCCACCATCTTCGCATGTCAGATTGCCTACACCTAATCTGCATTGTTATTGAGGTACTTTTCTCCCTTCTTTTGATGGCTTCCTTTTACCTTTATGGTAACTAATTATTAATGAAAACAATCCAAGGAGAACATGGGTAACTGAAATGTAGAAATGAACCTCATAATTTATCACACATGAAAAAGTTTGAGTCCCTTTTTCTGTAAAAGGGTGGGTGGGGGGGGGACCCCACGTTGGAATCGTGTGGCATTCTGGCTGGGCGCCCCAGGGAGGTCATGCTAGAACTGAACAGCATGAGAGCAGGGGTCAAAGTACGATTGGAGGAAATAGCGGGTGTCAGATATTGACACTTTTTTATTCAACAGACATGTAAGATACAAAGATGAAAACACAGTTCTTGCTCTTGTGGAGTTTGCAGTGAAGTGAGAGCTAAAGACTGAGGGGTGGGTAGATGACAGGCATGTACACAGACATTGTAGTGCATATACTTCCTGGCTGCTGGATTCCATGCAGGCTCTTTAGACTTTCATTTTACTCCATCTCTGTGCATCCCCTGCCACTACTGGCCATTCTCTGCTTGAAATTCTCAGCCATCCTAGCTTGCACACTCTGTCCTGGACATGATTTCTGGGTGTGAGCTTCTATTCTTTAGTCTGATGGTAATTTAATATTCCCTTGAGTACTTCTCTCTCTTTTCCTTCCCACCCTATACTATCAGTTCCCAACCATTTTTCCATCCCAGCACCTCCAAGGAATATGACAGACTTCCATCAGTTAACAGTGGCTTCTGATAGCAATGATTTTTCACTGGGTGGGGAGGCAGTACCCCAAGAACCAAGGGGAGAAGCTCCCTTGCTGATTCGGATGCATTCTTCCCTTGGGAAGATTCTGTGCCGTTTTAAACCCCCAGTACAGTGGCTGGCCATCATAGGAGCTCTACGATGGTTAGTGGGGACGGTAGTAGTGGCAGGCACAACGCACTGTTGGGAACTGCACAGGGCAGGTCCCACACGTGTCTGAGCACATCAGGAAAAGCTGTGCAGATGAGCAATTAGTGGAGCTAAACTGAACTCACCAGATAGATAAGCCTTCAAAGAGAAACCAAGAGGTGGATTTTCAATGATAGGGAGATCAGTTATTAAAATCTAAGAATAGACTTCTTTACTAAAATCCAAGACAGAATGAAAAGGCTCTCTCTGAATCTTAACACAATTAGTATAAGTCAAATAAAAGTCAGATGTTCTACATCAGTGGACAGCTAATAAATTGGTGAACCTCACTGCCCCCAAGAGATGAAACTGGCATGAAATATTGTTAATTTTAATAAAGAGTTTCATTCTTTAATTCATTCACTCAGTAAAACTTTAGGTAACTTCTCGTGTCAAACACTGTAAAAGGTGCTATATATACAATAGTGAGTCAAACAGACATAGCCCCTGGCTGCATGGGGCTTATAGTATAGTGAAATAATAGCCATTACGCAAATAATCACTACACACACATACACACACACAAATGCTCAGATGATATGAAAGAAACAAGTAGAGTGCTATGGAAAAGTGTAACAGGGTGATCCAATTGAGATTAGGGGTGAAATGAACAATGATTAGAGGCTAATTAAGAAAAAAAAAAAAGGGCTAAGAAGCTGAGAGAAGCAGTGTAGGAAGTCTGAGGCAAAATGGTTGGACAAACTTATGACAAGCCAGAAAGCGGTTCAATGAAGAGGTTCTGTCAGGGAGGAAGGTCACAGCCCCTCTGCACATAGGCACTGCACAGTCTTAATCTGCATGGCTACTGGGGCTGACCCCAGTAGGGCTAAACGTGTGATAGTTGCTGGGGACTCAGAGGGTAATAAGACACGTTCTAGAACCTGTCTTGCCCTGCCTAAGGACTCCTCCGCATTCTAATCAGAGAGGAAGACATGTAACTAGCTATGATACAGCATGATAAGTACAAGATCCTGAGGGAGCATAGAATTCAAATAAGTTAGCCAGCTTTGCCTCAGGAGGAATGGCTGAGATAGAGTTGAGTTTTAAAAAATGAGTGAAAGAGGAAGGCCATTCCAGGAACTAGCTGTACAATGAACAAGGTGTGAGGAGCACAACATGCTTGCAGAACTGCAGGGAGTTTGGTTTGTATGAGAGCTGAAGGAAATAATCACTCACAAAAGGCAGGAGTCAAATGTTAGAGATTGATAATGCACTGAGGAATTTGGATTTCCTCCTGCAGTTGTTCCTTTTGGCAGGGTGGGATGGGGTGGGGGTTTGGAGAGGGTATCACAGGGTGACCGCCTGTAAGGTAGTGACTTCGTGTTTGTGTTTTACAGACTACTCTGGCAGTAGCATAGGTAGATTGAAATTGGGCCTGGAGGAAGGGAGATATTGCAGTCGTTCTTAGAAGAACTGGGGGCACCCTGATGTGGCAGTGAAGTATAAGTGGGGGGAAGGGTCAGATGAAAGAGCTATTTGGGGATAGAATCTCTAAGATTTGGGGACTTGCTGTTGTTGCAAGGGGAGTGAAAAAAGGAGTCAAGCATGATGCCAGGTTGATCATTTGGGTGACTGACTAATAGTGTGTGATGCCATTCACTGAGGCAACAACATGTACAAGTGACGTAATATGTGGAGATCAACTGTCCTGTCCCGACCTGGGCAAGTTTACGTGGAGAGATGTGGAACAGCCAGGTGGAGAACAGGATCCAAACTAGACTAGAATTAGGAAGGAATCAGATCAGGCCAGGGCCAAGGACTGATGGTGTCTATTCTTTTTTAATAAATTTTTAATTTAGAATTGTTTTAGATTTACAGAAAAGTGGTAAAGACATCTACTTAATAGACGTAGCATTTCTTTAGGTCCTGCTTCCACCTTGTCCTTGAATTTATGCCATATTGGAATGGGTATCCTTGTTTGTACAAATGTTTCCATATACATGTGGTTCAAAAATATTTAAAAAATCAAAGCAACATAAAAAAGGCATACAGTAAAAATTCTTACGCCCACCCCTGACTCCGTCTGCACTGTTTACTCCCACTCCCTACAGATAACTATTTTTATTAGTCTCTTGTGTACTAATCCTTCCGTTTTTTAAGTGTAAATGCAAGCACATAATAAGAATACAATCATGCACTGCTTAGCTAGCAGGATACATTCTGGGAAATGCATCATTAGGACATTTCATCATTGTACAAATATCATAGTATGCACATACACACCCTAGATGGTACAGCCCACTACTGTAATTGTGGGTGCTACACTCTTGTATGACTGTCAGTGCAGCAGGTTTGTTTACACCAGTATCACCACAAACACGTGAGTAAGGGTTGCTCTAGGCGATAGGAATTTTTCGGCTTTGTTATAATTTTATGGGACTACCATTGTACATGCAATCTGTTACTGACCAAAGTGTCATTATGCGGCACATGACTACACTGTATGTTCCCTTCCTTTCTTATATTAATAAAAAAAAAAAAGGTAGTGTATTGTTTTTAAATGTGGCTACTAGAAGAATTTAAATTAACGTGTGTCTCAAATTATATTTCTACTGGACAGTGCTGATATAGAGCATCCATTATTTTTTACAGTTTGATAGTAGTTCACTGTATAGAGTACCACACTTTATTTAACCAGTCTACTATCGATGCATACTTAAGTTGTTTCCAATCTTTTACCATTACAAATGCAGAGGGATGCTGGAATAGCACAACAGGTTGGACACTTGTCTTGCAGCCATGAGACCTGGGGAGCGAATCCCGGCTTCGATCCATGCAAGCCCATGTGCTGAGCTGCAGCACAGCTGGTAACCGTGCCTGCCCCACATGGCCCCCACATCCACCTGTGTGGAATGAAACTGTCACAGCTAATGATGTACAACTATGGAGACTGCTCTGGGCCCTCCCCCCTTCTCTCTCTCTCTCACACAACTTCTCTCAAACAATTAAAAAAGAATTTTTAAATGCAGAAATGCTTAACCTTGTCATGCATCACTTCACACGGATAAAGGTTGATCTGTGAAATGAATGCCCAATATTGGGGTTGCTAAAGAGTAAATGCTTATATAATTTTGATATTGCCAAGCTGCCTTCCATAAGAGGTATACCAGTTTGCACTCCCACCAGTAACGTGTGTACCAGTTGCCCCATATTCTGTCATTTTTAACTATACCATTTACATGTCTTTGGATATAATAATGTTTTTGCTAATTTTGAGAGGTTTAAGAAGAAATCACAAATGATTTGCCTAACTTCTTTTTCTGTTAAAAAAAAAAAATCCCATGTGATGTGGACTTGTACATCCGGAAACTATCTAATTGTTACCAATCAATGTCACCCCAATAAATTTAACAATAAAAAAAAATCCCAACTATTGATGATAAAACTCTTAGAATCAACATTTTAGAATTGACTCTTTTTTTCTAATGAAAACATCAAGGAATGAACATACACAGTTTTTACTGCACTGTAATTGTCTATGGAAGTTTCATCGTATTCAGACTTAGAACTAGCAATTGATGAGGGTTCCAACAGATAAGGGACAACATCTTTTGTTTTGCAAGACTTTGAGATTTCTCAGATTCCTACAGCAACCTCCCTGGCTGAGTGAACTGACATTACAAGGTAGAAAGGCAGTGTGCACGCAGGATCACACACTGTCAGCTTATCAGCTCCCTGGATTCATTTTACTAAATGTTGAACACATTCTAACTTAACGGGCTGCTTAATTGAGGAAACCCACTGACAGTCATTAACATTCAATTCTATTTACTTTATTAGCCTCTAGAAAAATATCTTTCCACCTTTAAAATCCAACTGTTGTCTCTCTTTTGAGACTTGTGAGCCCTGTATTGCCCTTATTGCCTTGTTTCTTTTCAGATTGAAATGAAGAACTAAACATTCAGCATCTAAAAACAAATCATTTCAATTTTTCCATTCATAGAAATCTGAGAACAAGATTCTTATGAAGAGAAACCTCATTATGTAGTTATGGATGTGTCAGATAAGTTAATAATATAATGGAAATCCTCAGCTTTTAGGAATATAAACTCATATTTTAGCAAATTCCAGAGGCATGGAAATGTATTTTATAGAAACTATGACTGGAAATTTACTGTCTTTAATAGTTTATTGTTTTTCAGTATGAAAAGATTAAGACAAGGAATAAAAGGTAAGACTGTTCATGTTGATTGTGCAGGAAGAGTTCTAGGACATAAGAGACTTATTGGGAGGGTTGTCCTTGGCAATGGGTGTTACTGAGTCATGTCTACTGTGCTGAAGTTACAGAATAAATAATCACACAACTTTCTGATAGGAAGCAACTACACCACAACTATTCTTCATGTCCTATGTTTCTTCTATTGCTAATTTTGCTTATCTTGTTGCAGGAAGGATTTTCCCTCATTGGTAGCAAGAACTGGTTGAAGATTGTAAGACGCATGGATTGTCTGTTGTTTGGAACAACAATAAAGGCAAGATGCTGTGTGACCAACTGTTTTTAGGCATTCCCCTCTCATCTTCTAATGCACATGTGGGGGTGGGTGCAGGAGTCTCTTTCTGCAGATGAACTGGTCCTGGAAATCACATGTTTAAGAAAGGTTTGCATTATGATCAGAGCATGAAATAAGAACTGTAGAGAGGCAGAAGTCTAGTCAGTAAGGGGTCATTGTTCAATCCATCAGCACCTGTCTGCGGGGGCTGTGCGACCATTCTTTATCTCCCAAGCGCAAACTGAGGGGACGTGGAGCACATCGTTATTTGTCCTGCTACTTAGATGTTACAAAGTTGTATAGATTTTAGTGCTTCACTGAATATGTCTTCATTTTTTTTCTCTTTGCTATTAAAATTAAATTCCCTTTTAATATGCTTTCTACCTGTATTAAACATAAAGAATGATCTTCATCAAAGAAACGTGGGCTAATCACCTAGATTATTTTCTTTCAGAAATAAATACAAAAAAACCCACAAAATCCAATCTGTTAACATTCATTGAATATGAGTAGATAATATTGAGATTTAGGTGAAAGATCCTAATTTCTAAAGGGCTCATAGACTGAAAGTTGGAAGAGGTCTACAATAGCATCTAATGGAAGGGCCTTAACCTGGGCTCCACAGACCCTCCACAGTGTCCTCAAAGAATTCAGGGGTCTAGGACAGCATGCATTTTCATTGACCTCTAGTTGAAATTTATCATTTTCTTCAATTATGAATGGAGGCATCAAACTGTAATAGTATTAGATCTTTGCTCCAGTAGAAATTAGGCATTTTCATACCGCATTACAGTTGCTTCAGATATTTTAAATGTGATTTATGTTCATCACTACCCCTAGATTATAGTGGTTATTGGTGCTGCTATATCTTTTTATTGAGCATATTAATAAGGAAGCATATATATTATTAGTTAACAAATTAGTGTTTTAATATTATAATAAACCATTTCAGTATAATTGGTTTCCTTTGTAATCTTAAGTATTTTGTGTGATTAAAAGCATTGTTCTAAGAAGGGGTCCACTGGCTTTACCAGATTTCCAAAGCAGTCTGGAACACAGACTCAAAAAACCCTATTTTCATTTTACACATGAGGAAATTGAATTCAACTTGTCAGTGGCCACGGTTATAACAAGCTATCCAAGAAGGTCTTCTGACTCCCAGCCCAGGACTATGTCATGCTGAATGAACATATAATTCTTTTAAAAAGTTACACTATGCCATATGTCTGACTTTTCTTTTTTTTTTATAATTTATTTTTTTATTGTTAAATTTAATGGGGTGACATTGTTTGGCAACAACTAGCCAGTTTCCAGATGTACAAGTCCACATCACATCATTCATGCATCGTTGAATTTGAATTTTTTCCAGATTATTTAAAATTTTTGCTACTGTAAAGAACAAAATCAACCATAAAAATAAAAAATAATTATTATATTACACACAACAGAATGCTGGTAACCAGAGGGGAAGGGGGTTGGGGGAAGGCCAAAGAGGGTAAAGGGAGTCAAATATATGGTGACTGAGAGAGAACAAACAGACTTCAGGTGGTGAGCTTACAGTAGAGTATGCAGATGACGTATTATAAACATGTACACTTGAAACTTGTATAATGTTATTACTAACCAATGTCACCCCAATAAATTTAATTAAAAAATAATAATTACTGACATTTTGGAAATTTTAGTAAGCATATATATTGTATTAGTTAAGATAGTACTCAGATGCATGTGACAGGAAATCCAGATATAATGAATGCTACCTCAAAATAGCAGTTTATTTATTCACTAAATAAGAAATCCAAGTAGTACTGTCATTGGCTTTGCAACTCCACAGTGCCAAGGTCAATATCTTTGCACTTCCTCTCGCCTCTTCCTCACACCTGCAAAATGGCTGCGGCAGCTCTATTATATTTCCATTTAAGGAAGACCAGCTTCATCTGTCCCTTTTATAAGGAAAGTATAAACTTTCCTGTGTGGCTCTCCATGTCCCACAACTCCTAGAAGATGTCTACTTCGGTCTCATGAACCATAACAGTATAATGTGGCAATCCGGACATGCCAAGATTAGCAAAATAAGTGTTTGGCTTTCCCAGCCTCTGTTGTGGATTGGCTCAAGGCAATGAACAGCATCTGTCAGATAAATTGTGATGATAGTATACAGCACCGGTGCCTTGCTACATTGGGCCACATTGGAAGAATTATCTTGGGCCACACATAAAATACACTAATACTAACCATAGCTGATGAGCTAAAAAATACAAGACCACACAGTTAACAGTAAGGAAATTGAAACAGTCATCCAAAACCTTCCCAAAAGCAAGAGTCCAGGACCAGATGGTCTCACTAATGAGTTTTACCAGGCATTCAAAGAGGAACTAGCACCTATCCTCCTCAAACTTCCAAAAAATTGAGGAAGAGGCAATACTTCCCAACTCATTCTATGAGGCCAGCATCACACTAATAACAAAGCCTGGCAAGGACGACACACAAAAAGAAAACTATAGACCAATATCTCTGATGAACACCGATGCAAAAATCCTAAACACAATACTAACAAACAATACAACAGTGCATTAAAAAGATTATACATCACGATCAAGTGGGATTCATCCCAGGGGCACAAGGCTGGTTCAACATACACAAATCAATCAATGTCATACACCACATAAACAAAATTAACAATAAAAACCATATGATTATATCAGTAGATGCAGAAAAAGCATTCAACAAGATACAACATCCATTTATGATCAAAACACTTATTAAAATGGGTATAGAAGGAAAATACTTCAACATAATAAAGGCCATATATGACAAACCCTCAGTGAATGTCTTTCTGAATGGGGAAAAACTGAAACCTTCTAAAATCAGGAATGAGACAGGGATGTCCCCTGTCACCACTGCTATTCAACATAGTACTGGAAGTTCTAGCGAGAGCCATTAGGCAGAAAAAAGGCATCTAAATTGGAAAAGAAAAAAAACTGTCACTTTTTGCAGATGACATGATCCTTTATATAGAAAACCCTAAAGACTCCACCAAAAAACTGTTAGAAATAATAAATGAATACAGTAAAGTTGCAGGATACAAAATCAATGTACAAAAATCCACAGCATTTTCATATACAAACAATGAAACTTCAGAAAAAGAAATGAGAAAAATGATACCGTTTGCAATCAAAACAAAAATAAAATACTCAGGAATAAACTTAAAGAATGTGAAGGACTTACACAGAAAACTGTAAGACACTATTAAAAGAAATTGAAGAAGATACAAAGAATTGGAAAGATATTCCATGTTCATGGATTGGAAGAATCAACATAGTTAAAATGGCCATACTACCCAAAGCAATATACAGATTTAATGCAATTCCCATAAAAATCCCACAGACATTCTTTCAAGAAATAGATAAAAAAATTATCAGGGGAAGCCAGGATGGCTCTGGGTTAAGCGCTCAGTTTATAGACCCAGAGACCGAGGACTGAATCCTGGCCCCGGCCTGAGTGGACCCATATGCTGAACTGGGGAGTGCCCCCAGTTTGGTTCTCACCGGGGTGAGACCCCGGCCCAGTTTCTGCCCTGCGCAGCCCTGTGCCCACCTGTGGAATGAAACTATGTGGAAAAATCAATGATGTGCAACTATGGAGACTATTCTGGGCCCTTCCCTTTCTCTCTGTCACGGTCTCTGTTTCTCTCTGTCAAAAACAATAAAAATTAAATCTTTAAAAAAGATTTATTAAAAAAAAAAAGAATCAGGGAAAGTTGGGATGGCTCAGCGGGTTAAGCACTCACTTTGAAGCCCCGGGGACCAAGGATTGAGTCCCGGCCCTGGCCCATGCGGACCCACATGCTGAACTGGGGTGTGCCCCCAGTTCAGTTCTTGCCGGAGCCTATGTGGGAGGCTCCCGGCCCAGTTCCTGCCCTGCGCAGCCCTGTGCCCGCCTGTGGAGCAAAACTATAGGGAAAATTAATGCTGTCAACTATGGAGACTGCTCTGGGCCCTCCCCCTTCTCTCTGTCACTGTCTCTGTTTCTCTCTGTCAAAAATCAATAAAATAAATCTTAAAAAAAAAATCAGATTCATATGGAACCACAAAAGGCCCCGAATTGCCAAAGCAATCCTCTGGGGGGAAAAAAGGCTGGAGACATCACGCTCCAAGACTTCAGTCTGTATTACAAAGTGTCAATAATCAAAACAGCTTGGCATTGGCAGAAAAACAGACATACAGACCAATGGAACAGAATCAAAAACCCAGAAATAGACCCACAAATATATGGACAGATAATCTTTGACAAAGGAGCAAACAATATACAATAGGGAAAAGAAAACCTCTTTAGTATATGGTGCTGGAAAAGTTGGAAAACCACTTGCAAAAGCATGAATCTGGACTGTCACCATATATCAAAATTAACTCAAAGTGGATTAAGAACCTCCACATAAGATCTGAAACTATAAAGTGCATAGAAGAAGGCATTGGCACTAAACCTGTAAACTTTGGGCTCAGAGAGCACTTTTTGAACTTGACCCCAAAGACAAGGGAAGTAAAATAAAAAATAAATGAAGGGGACTATATCAAACTACAAAGCTTCTACACAGCAAAGGACACTGTCAACAAAGTAAAAAGGAAACCAACTGAGTGGGAGAAAATATTTGCAAATAATGCTTCTGATAAGGGGCTGATAGCTAAAATATATAAAGAACTCATACAACTCAACAACAAAAATACAAACGATCCAATTAAAAAATGGGCAGAAGACCTAAACAGGCACTTCTCTCATGAAGACATACAAACAGCCAACAGATACATGAAAAAATGCTCAACATCACTAACAATTAGGGAAATGCAAATTAAAACCACAATGAGATACCACCTCACACCTGTTAGAATGGCTATAATCAACAAGGGATAATGAGTGCTGGAGAGGCTGTGGACAAAAAGAAGCCCTCATACACTGCTGGTGGGAATGTAAGTTGGCACAACCACTGTGGAAGGCAGTGTGGAGATTCCTCAAAAAACAAAGAATGGAATTGCCATATGACCCAGCCATCCCTCTCCTAGGTATCTACCCAAAAAACCTGAAAACCTTAATCCACAAAGATACATGTACCAACGTTCATCGCAGCACTGTTCACAGTGGCCAAGTCATGGGATCAACCAAAGTGTCCTCTGATAGATGACTGGATAAAGAAGTTGTGGTACATTTATACAATGGAATACTACTCAGCGATAAGAAAAGATGAAATATAGTCATTTGTGACAACATGGATGGACCTTGAAAACATCTCATTAAGCGAAATAAGTCAGACTGAAAGAAGCAAGAAACATGACCTCACTCATAGGTGGAATATAAAACTGAAAGTAACAGACTGATGGACAGTCAATAGTTTAGTGGTTACTTGAGGGTAAAGGGGGAGGTGGGTGGGAGAGATGAGTAGGGGGAAGTTGGAAGGGGGAATTAAATATATGGTGATGGAAAGTGAGCTGATTCTGGGTGGTGAGCACATAATGCAATGTATAGACAATGTAATGTAGAATTGTACACCTGGAAACAATGTAATTGATATCAATCAATATCACCTCAATAAATATAACAATTTAAAAAAAAGTTCACCAAAAAAAAAATCATATAATGTTGTAAAAATTTGTTTTAGGCCACATTAAGAGCAGTCCTGGACCACAGGTTGGACATGCCTGGTATACAGAGTGCTTTGTATCTTCTTCTCTTGTCATATAGCACTATATCCAAAACATTATACCAAGTCATTTTTTAGTCTTTGAAAACATGATTCCTCATAATTATATAGCATTTTACTATTTATATGCATCATAATTTTGTTAACTAATCCCCATTTTTTACTATTATAAATGTTTCAGTTTTCATAAGGATTTATATTTAGAAGTCCTAGAAATCTGAACATATATTTTGTAAAATTTCTCTCTAGATAGTTTGAGTCTATAACACTAGTAGTATGTAAAAATCGTCATTTATTCAAATCCTCTCCAACAAGGTGATATAATTTAAATTTAAAAAATAGCTTCCAGGGAAGCCAGGATGGCTCAGCTGGTTAAACACTCACTTCGCAGCCCTGGGTACCGAGGATCGAATCCTGGCCCTGGCCCATGTAGACCCATATACTGCACTGGAGTGTGCTTCCCATGCGGCCCCCAATTCAGTTCTGGCCCACCCAATTTGGACCCTGGCTCGAGGGGGTATATCTTCCATGCAGGAGGCCCCCAGCCTAGTTCCAGCCCTGTGCAGGCCCCGCCCACCTGTGGAACAAAACCATGTCAAAAATTGATGATGTACAACTATGGAGACTGCTCTGGGCCCTCCCTCTTCTCTCTGTCTCTCTCTGTCAAAAACAATAAAATAAATCTTTTTTAAAAATTAAAAATATAAGTTTCCAATCTGATAGGCAAATATAAGCATCTTCCTTTCATTTGTATTTGTTTAGTAACTAATGAGAAAGTACATTTTTGTGTTTGTTAGCCATCCATATTTCTTCTGTGACCACCGGTCTACTGCTTTTGCCTAATTTTCCTCTTCAGAGTATTTAGATATTATATGTATAGTATTACATGTTATAGACATGTGTAGCTTGCATATTATATAGAAATACATAGTTATATAATTTGTGTAGTTATATAATTTTATATATAATATTTATGTATATAGCATATCATATATAGATTTTGAAATGTTTAAGGTTATTTGCCTGTTATTGTGAATGGTATTTTTTTTTAAGATTTTATTGTTTTGAGAGGAGATGTGAGAGATAGAGCGGAGAGAGAGAGAGAGAGAAGGGAGAAGGGCCCAGAGCAGTCTCCATAGTTGTACATCATTAGTTGTGACATGGTTTCATGCCATGGATGTGAGGCCGTGTGAGGCAGGAACAGAACCAGGGGGCCTCCCACTTGGGAGGTGAGAACCTTCACTGCTGAGCCATCCTAGCTGTGACCAGTTGCACTGTAGTTCAGCATATGGGTTTGCACAGGCCGAGGTTGGGAATCGAACCCAGTACCTCATAATTGCGAGGCAAGTTCTTAACTGCTGAGCTATGCTGGTATCCCCTGAATAATATTCTTTATCCCAGAGATATTTCTAGCTGCTTATTAGATTTTTTATGAATTAAGTGAAATTTAGCTTCCTTACTAAACTTTTATTAATACTGATCATTTGTTAATTTTTTAATTTCTAGGAAAGTAATATAATCTGTAAACAACGATAGTTTTTTTTCAAGTAATTTATACTTATTACTGTCTTCACCTACTGAATTATCTAGACCAGGGGTGTCAAACTGGCGGCCCAGGGGCCGCAATGTAATTTTTTGTGGCCCACGATGCTCTGAAATAAAATAGAAACTCTGGGTCAGAAGGGATTGGCAGGAAGTATTCAAAGTGATGAAAAGCAATGACCTACAACAAGCAAGATTAACTAGCAAAATTATTGAAGGACAGATAAAGAGCTTCCCAGATTAAAAAAAGCAAAAGGAGTTCATAACCACCAAACCAGTATTACAAAGAATGTTAGGAGAACTGCTTTAAGATGAGGGGTGAGGTGTGTGTGTGTGAGGGGGTAGGGATTGAACATATGAACAGTAGATTGGCAGTAACTACATATCTGTCAACAATTACTTTAAGTGTAAATGGATTGAATGTCTCAATCAAAAGATATAGGGAGGCTGAAAGGATAAGAAAACAATACCCTTATATATGCTGCCTACAAGAGACTCACTTCAGATGGAAAGACACACACAAACTGAAAGTAAAGGGATGGAAGAAGATATTTCATGAAAATGGAAACGACAAATTGAATGAATGAGTGAATGAATGAATGAATGAAGCAATACTTATATCAGACAGAATAACAGAAACTGTAACAAGAGACAAAGTAGGACTCAGTAGTTCTACTTTGGCATATTTTTCTGAAAAACCAAAACAGTAATTCGAAAAGACATATGCATCCATATGTTCATTGCAATATTGTTTACAATAGCCAAGACATGGAAGCAACCTAAGTATCCATCAATAGATGAATGGATAAAGAAGACTCGGCACATAAATTTACATACAATGGAGTATTCTCAGCAAGAGAAAAGAATGAAATCTTGACATTTGTGACAACATGGGTGGACCTAGAGGATATTATACTAAGTGAAATAAGTCAGAGAAAGACAAATACTTTATACTCTCACTTATATATGGAATCTAAAGAACAAAATAACAAAACAGAAACAAACTTACAATTACAGAGAACATTTTGATGGTTACCAGATGGGTAGGGATTTGGGGGGCAGGATAGAAAAAGGGGAAGTGGTTAAGAAGTACAAATTGGTAGGGAAAGCTGGGATGGCTCAGCGGGTGAAGCGCTCGCTTTGAAGCCCCGAGGACCGAGGATCGAATCCCGGCCCCGGCCCATGCGGACCCACATGCTGAACTGGGGAGTGCCCCCAGTTCAGTTCTTGCCGGGACCTGTGTGGGAGGCTCCCGGCCCGGTTCCTGCCCTGCGCAGCCCCGCGCCCACCTGTGGAGTGAAACATATGGAAAACTAATGTCGACTGTGGAGACTGCTCTGGGCCCTCCCCCTTCTCTCTGTCTCTGTTTCTCTCTGTCAAAAATCAATAAAATCTTAAAAGAAGAAAAAAAAAGAAGCACAAATTGGCAGTTACAAAGCAGTCACAGGATGTAAAGTACAGCATAGGGAATATAGTCAATAATATTGTAATAACTATATATAGTGTCAGATGGGTTTTACTAGATTTCTGAGGATGATTACTTCATAAATTATATGAACATCTGGTCACTATGTTGTACACCAAAAACTAACATAATACTGTATGCCAACTGTATTTGAAAAACAAAAATTTACTAAAAAAAAAAATCTGCAGAGATGCTGGGATAGCTCAGCAGGTGAGTGCTTATCTTACAACCATGAGGTCCGGGGATCAAATCCCAGTCCTGGCTCATGCAAACTCATATGCTGAACTGCAGAGCAGCTGGTGACTTCCAAGCCCTGCGACAAAGGTTCTCACCTACCATGTGGGAGGCCTCCAGTTCAGTTCCCACCTGCACAATCTGCTGTGTAGAATGAAACCATGTCACAACTGATGATGTACAACTATGGAGGCTGCTCTGGGCCCTCTTCCCTTCTCTCTCTCTCTCCCTGTCTGTCTCCTCTAAAAAAAAAAAAAAAATGCACATGGAGATTACCAGAATTTAGTATGCACAGTGCCTCCCAGAAATTGAAGCTGAATTTTCTTTTCTTTTTTTTTTTAAGATTTATTTTATTGTTTCTGACAGAGACACAGACAGACAGAGAGAAGGGGGGAGGGCCCAGAGCAGTCTCTATAGTTGTACATCATCAGTTTTCAACATGGTTTTGGTCCACACCGGTGGGCAGGGCCCTGCAGGGTGGGAACCCGGATGGGGGCCTCCTGCTTGGGAGGCACACCCCAGTTCAGCATATGGGTTTGCATGGGCCAGGGCCTGGATTTGATCCTTGGTCCCTGAGGCTACAAAGCGAGAGCTCAACCTGCTGAGCCATCACAGCTTCCCCAAAGCTGAATTTTCTTGTGAGTAAACAAAGGTGGGTGTAAAAAGAGTAGCACTTATCGTTAGCTTTTGTTTCCTCCAGATGTCTGTGTAAAGAAATTTCCTATTACTTGTAATAACTTAAAATTAAGTGTTTTGAAGTAGTGTGGGAACAATTTAACATGTAAGCCACCACTTAATTTATAGTAATTTTCAGCTAATTTACTTACATAATAGAAACTGAGACTATATATTTGGAACAGTTCATGGTAGTTAGCATAGACTTGAAAACTTTTTATTTCACAGCAAGTGAATTAAAAAGTTGTTTTTACTATTAATTATGGCATAAAAATAAATCTCATCAAGATTTTTAACCTAGGAGTCTTTTCAGTGAACCCAGTGACAGTTTGTCTGTCGTGTTTAACCCCATGGTATTGATATGGGAGGCACATGTAGCCCATATTCAGATCTTTCCTGAGGTATCCTGGTTTATCTTGGGTCCTCATGCATTGAAGTAGTAGTCCTGTCTTCAGATGATAAGCTCAAATTCTATCTGAGAATTTTACAAAATGAAAGGTGGAGCAAGGCTTCATTCGGGCTATGTGACATCACGCCTGCCCCCCGCCCCCATTATTTCTTGAAATCCTAACTGTCCAGACTCATTCTTATGTCCACTCACATGTAGACACCACTAGACTTCCATTTAATAATTGGTCTGAGATTTTTGCCCTGTTTATACACTTACCAATGGTCTGTTTCTGCATATAATTTTTCATCTAGCTATGAGGTATAATTTTTAATAATACTGATCCTCAAAAGGTTATATGATTACAGAATCATGATACAAATAGGTAACACAAAGGTACATCATGTAGATGTCTTCATATAGTCTGTACTAGGAGGAGTTGGAGACAGCTAATTAATTATAAACAAGAAATCAGCTCAATTTCACAAAAGAAGGTTCATAGCATTACCAAAAACTGAATGTTTTTCACCAGTTCTTTTCCTTTCTTCCTCAAGGAAACTTAGCTTTCAGTAACTCTTAATCATTTGGGGATTATTCATCCAAGAGAAAAGTGGCTGAGGAAATGAATAGGCACTTAACAAAAGAAAAATTACAGATGACCAATAAGTGTAAAAGAAATATTCAACCTTACTTGTCATCAAATAAATGAAATTCTAAAATAAAACTATATTAACCTAACAGGTTAAAAGAATTAAAACGAATAAGAATCTGGGTTGGAGGTCACAGGAAAATCAAATGGATGCTCATGGACATTTGCAGGGAGTGGATGGTGCTAGGCTGCCACAGGCAGGTTGGCATAGGGAACCTCTGACCAGGCAAGTACGTACAAAGATGTGTATATGAGAGTGCTTATCAGAGCTGTGTGCTTTGTAATACAAAGAGAGGCAGGAAATAACTTCAAGGTTTGTTAATAGGGCGTCAGTTAAAGGAATACTCTGTTTAGACTGTCTCAATGGATTTTAATATATCAGTTCATTAAAAGTGATAAGGGGAAGCCGGGATGGCTCAGTGGGTTAGGCGCTCACTTTGCAGCCCCGGGGACCGAGGATCGAATCCCGGCCCCGGCCCGTGCGGACCCATATGCTGAACTGGGGAGTGCCCCCATTTCAGATCTCACCGGGGCAAGACCCCGGCCCAGTTCCTGCCCTGTGCAGCCCCAGCCCACCTGTGGAATAAAACTATGTGGAAAAACCAATGATGTGTAACTATGGAGACTGTTCTGGGCCCTCCCCCTTCTCTCTGTCTCTGACTGTATCTCTCTCTGTGTCAAAAACAATAAATAAATCTTTAAAAAAAAAAAAGTGATGAAATATATTTCTACTTTTTATTAAGTTTATTGGGCAACACTGGTTAGTAAAATATATGTTTCAAGTGTACAATTCTATACATCATCTATACAGAGGGTGCCAGAATATGTATACAAATTTAAGAAAGGAAAACACTGTATTAAAATTGTAATACTCAGTATATACTGATACCAAGATGACTACAAGTCACGTTTGACTTCTGCAATTACAAGAGGTGCTCAGAGAGGTTGCCATCAGCGTCCAGACAGTTCTGATGACAGTGAACTACTGCTTGAGCAAGCTGACCACAGTGTCCACTTATATCGCTGCACATTCAGTTTAATTTCACATGTGTCTCAAACTTATGAATGCGTGCAATTGTTAGTTGTGTTATAGGTTCTGTTGCACACTCACACCTCCATTGTCATTGTACTTCCACAACATCCTGGAATTTCAAATACCACTTCAAAACCGTCTTGAGCTCCTTCAACAACTGTGCTTCCACCGTTTTCTTTGCCTGTTGCATGGCGAAGCTAGCATTCACTTGATTAACACCATCTTTTAAGAGAACACCATACTACACATTGCTACTATAATTCAATTAAACTTCAAAATTAATACATAGATAACATCTCTTAAAATGTGTATACATTGTTTGGCACCCCTGGTATATTGCATTGTGTGCTCACCACCCAGTTTTCCTTCTGTCACCACACATTTGACACCCTTTACCGTGTTCTTCCACCCGCCTCCCTTCTTACCCTCTTACCAACTACCGTAAATTGTCAGTGACTGAGTTTTTGTTTCTGTGTGTTGTTTGTTGCTTTCAGTTTTATATCCCACATGAGTGAAATCATATAGTACTTGACTTTTTTTTACTTCACTTAGCATGATATTGTCAAGATCCATCTATTTTTATACTTCTTGTTAAATAAAAAATAGGTAAAAAAACTATAGTGTAAAATATGTATGTATAATAATATATAGAACTTCCATTTTTGTGCCGGTTGCTGAGTACACCAGTTGCTTTAGTTCCAGTTATCTGAAAGTGTACTTGCATTTATCTAGCATCTGCCAATCTCCATGTGCTCCATTTAACTAAGAGTCTAGAAAAAGAGGAAGCTGCTTCTATTAAAATAGTGGGTTTATTGTTATTGTTATAATTTAGTTCGTTTTTTGAACTTAGAATCAAATAAGCTTGATTTAGTTGCCAGATTTAAAATTTTTTAATTGCATCTTTCCTACTTTTGCTGATTTGTCAAGGGATGTAACTTATACAACAAACTAAAGGCAACATGTGATTCTATGTGTGACTTGTATGGTAGTCTGGCCTCTTTAGGGATAACAGACACTACAAATTATTAACATGACATAACTAGCTTTTAGCATCAGCCTGTCCTCTGTTCCCCAGTGTTTGTTTGGTTTGTTTGTTTTTTCAAATTCACTGGTTTGTTTAATGTGGTATCTATGTGGTTTGTTCTTTTATATACTCGGGTTTAAAATTTTTTTCTTGAGTCAGAAATATGCTGTATTATCTTCACTGATTTTTCACCTAAGGAATTAAAAGCTATAATATGAACTCTTTATTCCAAAGTCAGAAAAAACTTGTCTCTTTATTGCAGTCAGTATGGTCACCAGCCTGCTCTGTCTGATATGGGGCTTTTCCATTTTTATTGATGTCAGCTGCCTGAAGAAAATGAATTTTAGGATGAGAACAGCTCCCACAAGTGAGGAGAAAACTAATTATTGGCTCTTCTGTACCCACATCAACAATCTAGCAAAACTGCTCCCTTATCCATACCCTTCCTCCTCCAAGCAAAGGGACACCCTCACCAGAAGACCCTACAGTAAATGAGCGTGATACGACAAGGGTCACTTAGAAGAACTTGTACTTTGTCACACAGAACAAGAGCCGCATGTTCCGGGTCCAGTTTGGTGGAGAGTCAAAGGAGCAGGCGCTGGCTCACTGTTGCAGCTGTGTGCAGAGCCTGGAGCAGCACATACCCGTGCAGGTGCCCGACAAGGCCGGCCAGGAGCTCGGGCCGCGCCCTGGCCCACCAAGAGCAGCGGACCGCCGAGGGAGCGGCTGCGAGCAGAGGAGCCCAGCGCAGCCCACAGTAAGTAGGCTGCTGAGATCACGCTCCCTGGGGGCCAAGATCACAGCAGAACTTGTCGAGTCCATCAGGGTTGTTAAAAGGTATCCGATGTTGAGACTTATCTAAACAGAAGGCTGATTCTAGTTGTCGCTAAGGGTCCTAGCTGCATTCTGGATGTCCCTGTGGAACAATGGTAATCCAGGTGTGGTCCACGGACCCTGCCCTGAGACCTTTTCAGGGATCCACAAAGTCCATGTTACTTTTGTAATACTAAGACATTTGCTCTTTTCATTTTGTTGATTTTTGCGGTCCTGGGACAGAAGCATTTTGAACAAAACTGCTGTCACCTGAGCGCAAAGGCAGGCAGCGGTACCCATCTGTCCCAGTAGATGCCATAGACTTCACCAGTCGCTTGCAGTAAGACAAATGGAGGGAGCCTGTGTTCTGAAGCACAACACTGCTTCAAGGGCAGCGGCTGTGGGGCTGTGGTGGGAGCTGAGCTAGCCTTTCCTCATGAAACACCATCTTAAAAGGTTTGGGTATTTGGTGGGCATTTTCTCAAAAATGAATAAAGTGAGCCTATCACTTCAGGAAAACAACTGATGGTATTTATCAACAATGATGAAATAAGCTTCTCAAGTGAAAATCAGAATCTTGGATAGTAGTTTGTATTAGCCACTTAAGCACCAAGCTTCCTGACCCAGATTTTTCTGATGGTGCTATTAATGAACTTGATTTTTAAAAAGTAACTACACAACAAAATTTGGAAAATTTGTATAGTTCAGTGAACCATTTTCCAAATGGCCAAATGCATGGTGCTACAAAAATCACAGATGGATAAAAGACCCATTCAAAGTGCAAACTAACGCAGTGGATTTTAACATAACAGAATTCATTGCTATGATTGGAGATTCTGTGTTGCAACTAACCTTTAAAGGGATGTCAGGATAGGTCAGCAGGTTGAGTGCTTGCCTTGCAGTTGTGAAGCCCAGAGTTCGATTCCCGGTCCCCGATTTCCGGCCCCAGCCTGTGTAAACCCTATATGCTCAACTGCGGTGCCAACCACTGGGATGGCAGCGAAGGTTCTCCCCTCCCATGCAGGAGGCCCCCAGTCGGTTCCTGCCCCACACACCCCCATATCCACCTGTGTGGACTGAAACTGTCACAACTCCTGATGTACAACTGTGGAGACTTCCCTGGGCCCTCCCCCTTCTCTCTCTCTCTCTCTCCCCTCTCAAATAAAATAAAACTTAAAAAAAAAAAACCAAGAGTGGAAATAAACAAAATTGAGACTAAATAGATAATACAAAAGATCAGTGAAACCAAGAGCTAGCTGGGTCTTAGGAAAGATAAATAAAATCACTTGGTGACCTATCAAAAAGAATGTCCACAGTTATCTGAAAAGGCTAGTTTAAAACACTTCTGGGGGAAGCCAGGATGGCTCAGTGGGTTAAGCGCTCACTTTGCAGCGCCAGGGACCAAGGATCGAATCCCGGCCCCGGCCCGTGTGGACCCATATGCTGAACTGGGGAGTTCCCCCAGTTCAGTTCTCTGTCTCTGTATCTCTCTCTCTCTATCTCTATCTCTCTCTCTCTATCTCTCTCTCTCTCTGTGTCAAAAACAATAAAATAAATAAATCTTTAAAAAATAAAAATAAATAAAGTAAAATAAAACACTTCTGTCTTTTTCATCTATGTGTAAATCCAGATGTTCTTAATGTGCATCATCAGTTAAATCAACATACAGGGGAGTCTGCCTGTCTCGATGAAGCTGGGCATTAAAGAACTTGGCAAAA